>JAMFLO010000112.1:0-90056 GCA_027475765.1 Paralagenidium karlingii | reverse complement strand
TCGTTCTAACTCATAACTGTTCCTACATTCAGTCTACATTCTTGCAACACTTGTATAAAACTGTATAATACTTGTCTTGTTCACAATGAGTTTGAAACACAGGATTTTAACCGCACTATATCACAACTGCCTCAGGTTTGTAAACACTTTAAGCCTTTATAAACCGTATAATCAAATTCTTTTTATCTGAGTTAGGATTCTGTGAAATTTCTGAAAATTCCGTGTCTTGAGAATGTATAAATCGTTGATTAGGTGTACTATATTGGGTCATATAAAAACCCTCTGCGAAACATCCTGCTCTATACTACTTTCGAGTTCCATGAGCCATTGAGTGAGGTTTTTGTGTTCCTTCCCAGCGAACTTTGAAACTTGAAGCTTCAATGGCTTGTCCGAGGTAGACGGCTCAGTTGGAGGCTTCGACGCGATTGCTGCTTGAAGCTCATGAATTTGGCGTCTGCCTTCATCTTGGCTTGCTGCCTGAGCGTGAAGCTGCTCGGCAAATTGTTGTTGTACATGGCCTGCTAACGCAGCGCCCTGTTCCTGGACACTTGCACTGAGCTCTTTGATTGAGCGAGAGACCTCCTGGCCAATGGAGATCGACGGACTCATCGACTCGTGCACATGCCCACCAAACTTGCGAAACATCTCCAACTTTGCGACCTGAGTAGTCGGGTCAGCGGTGATGATGTTGAGGATCTGATCTTCACCAAAAGCCTTCACAAGACGAAAGAAGGTTTCCCATAGCGCATCACTGATATGCTTGAATCTTGAACTTCAGATGCGGAGATCGGTTCTTGAGCGTAGTCGTTGAAAGGAACACGAAGTGCGACCAGATGTGAGACACAGTCTGAGTTCACACACTTTGAGCTGAGGAAGCGGAAGCGATTATGGACAGTGGCTTGCACGTCCTAGGAGGAAGGAGAGGAAGGAGAGCTACGATCGAGGAGGGAAAAGAAACTCTGATTGGTTACAGCTCACATGAATGGCTGGAAGCCAGACAAGGTATCTAAGGGAAACCCTAAACAGTATCTGAGAAACTCCTAAGATGTCCCTAATAACCCAAATATTGGCTACTGTAAGATCCTTTCATAAGTACAAAATCCTAAATATAAAGATGAAGAACCACTGTAACAACCGTATAGGGGAACAGTGTACCACTGGCACAAGGTACCAAAGTAGTGTGTACCCCACTACATGACAGGCTGTCATCAGTGCAGTACAAAGGAAACAACACCAAGACGGTCAGGAAGACGTATACAATCGTGGAAATCTCGTGCACCCACCAGTGTCCGAACCAGAAGGCCTTGAGGCTCAACAGTTGTCGTTTCTTGTTGGCAGGCTGTAAACAAGACACACAGAATATTCGACATTGTGAAAACCAACGAAAGATGGTCACAGTCTGTCACCATCCATCCACGAGCCCGAAGGTGCAAAACCAAATGATCACGTGTTGGTAGTCTACCAACACGCCATTCGACAAACCAAATGAATGTGAAAGCAGGAATCCAACGCATGATGACAGGTTTTCATCGTGCCACACCATGCAATACTGGATAGCAACACCCAAAGTACGGCGACAGGATGCCGCCGACTCCATAACTCACCCGAGATGTTCGCTGCTGTCGTCGCTCCTACGCACCAAGCGTCAACGAATGACGGCAAAATGTCGCCATCCACAAGTCAACAAGAAGCAAAAAAGATCGAAGCAATTCATCGGCCTCCATGACCACCAGTGATCCAAGCCTTGGATCAACGAATAACCCACCCAGAGTGTCGACCGACGAATCGCGTGCCATTGGGAGAGGTCATTCTGTCACAGTAGGCCACCCGACGCCTCGAACAAACTTCAGGAGCAAACACCATGTCAGCCAACCCGGTTCCACCAACGACTAAAGACTTTGGCCAACAGTACTCACCAACAGTTCCGCTATCTTCAGCTCGTTTGCGTTGACGTTCCGCAGTCTGTCGAGCGTCCTCGTCGCCGTCATCACCGCGTGTTTGCGCTCGCGACTCAGTCTGAGCCGTCGCCTCTTTGACCTGCTACTCAGCCAACTGTCGATTGATACTCAACGCGAGTTGGTGGTCCATTCTGACTCGATGTCGTGTTCCATCGCAGTACGACCCAAGCTCGCCTCTATGGTATTCCAGATATTGGTCTCATGTCCGGCATCTTTTCTACATGTCCACTCACCGATGTTCGCGCGCATCTGGGCCATGTTGGACTCGTAGTCCGATGATGGCAGGTGTACACTGCCCTCGCTCGCCTCTGGTGAATTCAACTCCATCGTCTCCGCTTCGTTGGCCGGCGTTTGCTCTGTACTCATGATGCCAAATCCACGAATGTGCCGGACGAATCTCGTCCAGCACCCCTGTTCTTGCGAGTTTCTGTGTTTGACCAAATCCCAGAAATCACTGTTGGGGGAATTCTTCCCTCAATAGTAGACGATCCACTATTTCGAAACTTCCTAGGGCAAGGAACATTTACTCACTCTGCCGTCGTAGAGCATGTGATGACTGGCACTTGGCATATAGAGAATCAACGGAACCCTTCTGGAGTTCTATCACTCCAGAAGGGTTCCGTTGATTCTCTCTTGTCAGTGATGCACTCTTCTGATCCCCCAAATGCACACTGTATATGGACAACCAAGGGAATCGAAGCATTTGTGGTTCCATCGCCGTCATTAACGCGATTGTCACGAGAACAGAATGCCTAGTTCCGACGCCATTTTGCTAAACCGACCGACCACATTGCTGGTCAATTGCCTGGTGACTGTACTGACAACACTACCACTACCATACTACACGCCCATGACAGGATAGTGTGTACCACACTATTTCAGTCCCGATTCCAACCGTTACGCTGTGGTCCCCTTCAATGGTATCTTGAAGTTACTCAACTGCCGGGCCACGCCCGTCATAACACATCAACATCACAGAACTTCCACCAGCATCCATGTACCTCCATGCTTAGTATGATTAGCATTTACTTTGTTGACATGCAAGTCTTGCATGCCATCTACTCCTTGCATGTCGTCTGCATATGACAGCTTTCCTCTAAAGCTCTCAGTTTCCAATCTACCTTCAAATCCTCAAGTTCCTTTCCATTCCTCCAAGCTCTTCGTGACAAAGGACCTTTGCCACTCAGTCTCTACGTCTTGCTCTCCGGCCCAAGTCTTGGACCAGAACCGCTTCCTGTATTGCTCTTACAATGTATGTCATTGTGCGGCTCTGGCTCTGGAAACTCCCCGTTACAGTGGGGACATCCACCGAGCCATCCGTTGAGATCCGTGTGGAGATTTCACAGCATATCTCAGGAAAGTGTGGTCCGTGAACACCACAAAAAGTCGATCTCCAAGGAGATGGGCCCGGAACTTGCTCAAGGCCAGCAGTTCCTTGTCATGAACGGGATAATTCCGTTCTGCAGGCTAGATTGGTATGCAACCACACGCTCATGACCCAGATGGTCATTTTGTAGTAGTGCACACCCGAAAGCGAAATCACTAGCGTCACAGACCACATGAAATGGTCTATCTTGATCTGTCAACGCCAGAACCGGAGCCTCTGTCAGGCTCTTCTTGATGGACTCGAACGACGACTGTTTCTCCTCTGTCCAGCTCCAACCCACATCCTTCTTGGTGAGGCGAGTCAAAGGTTTCGCCAGATCGGCAAAGTTTTGGCAGAGCGACACAAGTAAGTCGCCATGCCAAGGAACTTGCGGGGCTCCTTCACACAAGTTGGACCAGGCCATTCACTGATGGCACTCACTTTCTCATGGTTTGCTCGAAACGACGATATCGCATGTAAGATGCGCGTACCCACATACTCCGCTTTGCTTTTGTTTGTTCGAAATGAAAAGAAGTTTGGCTCTCTTTATTCAAAACACGAGCGGTTGTCTTCTGTTTTTGAGTAAACGGCATTTGGTTAGTTTGACATTTGGTGTATTTTTTTTATTTTTTCATGATGTTGTGGTACTCCAGTGATATTTGTTTAAAGTGTGGTGCATTTCTTTGATTTAGGGTTTCCGCATGACACATGAGTCAGCAACTGCTGTTGGATGTAACCTGCATGAATGTGTGCTTAGTATCCGCCTCCTTCCTGTGAGCTATTCTTTTGGATGAAACCACCCACCGTCATACCAAGAAACAGCAACGCATTCGCGCACTACGATTGCCCATGAGTGTCCTGGCAATTCCAGAGCCACGACTCGAAATCGACCATGACCATGCCGCTGTTCTCGACTCCCAGCAGGGTTCGAGCAAACAACCCAAGCTCTCAGTGTGGCAGTCCAAGGTAACGCACTCGCAGATCTTCACCACAAGTCCAATGGTGACGTCCAGATTGTGGATGCTTGCCGAGTCCGTCGTCGCGGTCACGGTGCCCTTGGTGCTCTTCGTTACGATCACGGTCAATGTCTACTACTTTCTTGCTTTCAACAACAAGGTGAACGTGACGTTCAAAGACATCTATGCGAGTGAAAAAGAGTGGCTCTTCCCGCCTGGTACTTCCGGTGTGCTCGATGAGAATTTTGTGTATGAATTTCTATCGTCAAACGACCCGCAGGCCAGTCTGAATTTGACCAACGCGTTTCAGGCGACTCCTGGTGCAGCCAGTTTCCAACCTGATGCACCTTGCAATGCACTCTTATCAAACGATTTTGGCTCCATGTATGCATTGTGCACCAACCTCAACCAGCAGCGTTTGCCAGCGTGGGCCTCGGGCTTTGAAGCGCTTACGATTCAATCCGCATACTTATCGAGTGTACAAGACTTTGATGATCATGTCGTCAAGAACTATCTGGCGGTGTATCAAGCATTCCCAAACGAGCGCAGCGGATGGTTTCAGCAAGACAACATCCAGCGGCTCGCGTGCACGACCCCAGAAGTGGCCAAACCTATCAATGGATTGCAAAGCCGCCTGATTTACACTTACGAGCTCGGTGTGCTAACTCAAGTTGACTGTACCAAAGCGGAGTACAGTGCCACCAAAGAGTGCATTGCCGTGGCACACAATGCGCGTATTACGATGTTTGACGATCAGTCAGGATCCCCTCCGTATATCGACACATATCGAGTTTTCCAGGCCAGTTCAGGGACTTTGTTCATTCTACACCCATACCCGTCCAGAGACAGTATTGGGCGATACACAATCCAGGCTGTTGAATGGCCAGTCGACAATTGCTTGTACATGCGTGATGGCAATCTTGGATGGTTCGGCGTCGGGTACACTGAGTACACAGTGCAGATTCCAACCATTGCGCTCATCGCCAAGATTGAGTTAATCAGTGCCATATCTCTCATCTTGCTCGTGCACTATTCCTTGAACCCTCGTTACACGCATCATGCTCTCTATCATGTGTCGCGTCTTGGTGTGTTTGGTGTACTTGTGCTACAAATCGTGATTTCAGCGTACGACGAGCAAGACATTATGCGAACGATTTTCTCTTGGTCGCGCGATTCAGGCGAAGTCTGGCTCTTGTATGTGTATGTTCTCTGCAGCGTGTCCATGAGTGTGTCACTCGTCGCCCTTCTGCTTGTACGCATTGTGTTGGAGGCGTCATTGTGCATCCCAGGGTGCATTCTTTCGATTTACATTGGATTTGCTGCTGCAATTACGGAGGAAATGATTGCCAGGTTGTACTACAACGAATACAATTCGGAGAATGGGCTTCTCCCGGGGCCATCAGCTTCGTGTGCGCACGAGTTCACGGGCTGCAGCACCAACAAGTTCAATATGCTGTACCTCATTTTCGTTTGGGTTGCTCCCCCGATGGTGTTTGAGCTCGTTCGTGTCAATCGCCTGCGTGCCAGGCGCCTTCGAGGTGTTCAGAGCTCTGAAAGCGTAGAGCATCTGACGACTTTCGAGAGAAAATGCCTGGATGACACGAACGTGGAGCACATCGTGCACGATGTACCAGCTTTGAAGGCGGCGGACAGCAAGCATCGTGTGATCAGCGATGATGTGATTTGTGCCTGTGGGTTCACCACCATTCACAACCGTTTTTTGATTCGCACAAAAGACCTGTGGATTCTGCTTCTCACGCAAGCTACCCCTGTGCGTTTGGCACGGGATATCTCGACCATAGTCTGGCCGCTCAAATTCAATGAAGATGGATATTTCGAAGTGAGTGACTCCAAGCGCGTGTACATCAGTGGCATTCGCCGCGTCCATATCCACCGAAACCAACAAGCGTCGTTGATCCACGGCACGCATCACAGTCTTGTTTGATGCAAGCATTCCATTTGAAGATTAGGACAGTCGTTTGATCTTCATGTTCATTACGATCGGACTACCGATGCTACTGGTTATCACGTTTGACAAGTGTATGCTCTTTCGTTGGACCAGCCCGAATCCTAAATCGGCGATTCCGATGTGTGCAGCAAGCAACTGTTTTGCACCTGAACTCAATCACCACATACCCTTTCACCTGGTCGTCCCCATAAGGGTGTTACGTCATTCAACCACGATTCCCAGTCTTCAGATTGAATTGACAGCAACAGATCGGTTGGATGGTGCGAGTTCTTTCACGCAGATCTTCGGCAGACTTCGTGTGGTGATGATTTGACCATCACTTTCTCGTCATCCACCACACATTTTGTGTTGGAGCAGTTTTGCAACGCGCTGTTGTCGAAGCTCTGTGAGGCTATCAGTGTCATCTGTTTCTTTCTCCGAGTCGCTTCCACGCGCAAACTGCAGGCCCTGTTGGCAGTCTACCGTGTAGTCGCTGTCGAGAAGCCACGTGACAATCGCCAAATGACCTTGTTGGCACGCAGCTCGCCACACCAGTTGAACTACGGAATGCAAATCGGCAGCACAATACGTCGCGGCTCGAATGGTCAACAAGAACTTGACAATGCGCAAATGGCCTTCCCATGCTGCTTGCTCAAAGGCAAAAGACGAGCATCCTTCTGGACGATGCTGCTGCAGGTATTGCACCACACGAAAAAGACCGTTCGCGCACGCGCCATCCATTGCTCGAAAGGTGCAGCCCTCATGACGATTCTCGTGAAGAAAACGAACAACATCGAGAAAGCCTCCAGTTGCGGCCTCGTCCATCGCACTTGTGGTACAACCTTCCTGGCGATTGTCATGAAGAAACCTGACGATGCGCAAGCTCCCAGCCCATGCGGCTGCGTCCATGGTTGTGGCATCAAAGCCCTGCGCACGTTTCTCATTCAGGAGACGCACCAACGCCAAATCATCTTTGCGTGCTGCACATTCCAAGACAACTCCAAAGTCAGTGTGGTGATGCAGCTTGCCGTGATGTTGTTTTACAAGCCACTGCACAACTCCCAATGAGCCTGTTCGCGCTGCACGATTGATGGGCTCCATGAGCTTTCGGATCGACAGTCCTCCATCCGAAAGCCGAAAGCTGTTTTGCTTGAGAATGCCGTGTAGAAAAGCAACCACTTGCACATGGCCATGAAGAATTGCAGCTTTTAAGGCTTCTAGGCATTCCGCCCTGGTGATGCTGGTCGTTTTGGAGAGTCTTGTCTTGGCTCCGGCAGGAAAAAGAAACTCCAGCATTTCGAGATCTCCCCGTTTGGCGGCATGCAAAAGAGCACCACTTGCTAGTCTCTGCATACAAAACTGAGGATTCAGTAACCGAAGCACTTCGACATGACCTTTGACTGCCGCAGAGTCGACGACATGGGGTGAAAGCGAGTTCTTGATATTTTTCTTTGTGAGAATCCACTGCACGACTTCCACATGACCATTTGCGACGGCTTTTTCCAGGCCTGAAACCAGACCACCCTTGTCAAACAAAGACTGGTGGTTGCCAAAGCTCCACAACACTTGAACAGCTTCAAGACGGCCCCTTGCACACGCATTTCGGAGAGCCTCAAGAAGAGACGGGTCTAAATCTTCATCTGATTGCTGCTCTTGAATGGTTTGAAGCAGCCAATGCACAACGGCAGCTTTACCAGCTTTTGAAGCGATCACCACGAGTTGAGGATCGAAACGAATGGTTGGGTTCTTGGTGACAATCCACTCCAGACCATCGACTCCAGCTGTGTCGATCAATGACTGAACCAACGTGGCGTTTCCAGAAGTGACTTTCAATCGTGCGCACGATAGAAAATGAATCGTTTCTGGATTCAGTTCCTTTCCAGCTTCTTCGTTCGAACACTTTGGCGTCGACATCGCGTCCTTTCGACTGATGAGCCAGTCGACAATCTCGACCTGACCAAAGCACACAGCCCAATCCACAAGGCACTCGAAGCAGCCCACACAAAACGTACTGTTGTACTTGCAGAGCATCTGTACAATGGACATGTGCCCGCCCTTGATGGCCATTTGGGCCACTTTTTGGCTTTGCTCTTGAAGTGCAGAAGTGTCACCGAGCTCTGCATGGCGGCTTTGGGTCATGAACCCAACAAGCCACGAAAGCATTGTGCAATGGCCGTGTAAAGCCGCTTGACGGCAAGCACTCCACCAAACTCTCGCGAGCACATCCTCATCGTTACTCTCGGGCTGGTCCCAATTTCGCGCGGTCTCGACGAGAGTCTGCAGCGCCTGCAACGAGTCCAGCTCTACCGCGAGCCACACGGCACGTTGAAAATCATCTCTCTGCCACGCAATCAGCTGCATTTGCGTGCGTCGACGCGCCAGAAAGCTCAACCACTTGAGGCGGTTGGTACGGACCATTTCATCGAGCAAGAGCCCCGGGTCTTCTTCCACCAGTGGGTCCAAGAGAAACCCACTGATCCACTCGAGAATCTCGTGGGGCAGTCGACAAGTGGTTCGTTGCATCAACACTTGGGATCCTTTGTAGCCGTCCGAGGGCTCTGTCTCTTCGTTTTCATCGTTTTCATCCATGGCGTCGTGGCGCGCACGACCCGCCACGAGCTCCACGAGCGTGAGCATCTCGGCCTTGGCAAACTGCAAGATTCTTGGACCCGCCCCAACCTCCTCGTTAAATATCCGTTAGCGTAACACCAAGTTTACGGTGGCCCACACGAAATTGGAGTGGCAGGTGCAATTCCATGCACCTCGTCCCATCATCGGCGCCATGGGGTCCCGTTCGTGTGCTGATGTCGTGCAAGTCGCTTGAGACCATCGTAGTTTCTGGTGGATGACTGCACCATGCAACAAGTTCTCAAAGCTTTCAGAGCCCTGTGGTGGAGGGGTGACGCCAAGGCCGGGCAGATACATGCACCAACTCGAAATGGTCGCCATCAGACAAGACGGTGATGAGTGCCATGGATCAACGAAGCTTGGGGATTCCTGTCCATTTGGATGCGATGAATGCCAAAGATGTACACACGCTTGGCGTGTTTCACTTCGTAGTGTCCATTTTCATTGAGTCGGAGTGGCCAGATGATGGTCGAGATATCCCGAGCGATCCGCCTGGGGATGGCTTGCGCGAGAAGCAGGATCCAAAGATCTTTTGTTCGAATCAAGAAACGGTTGTGAATGATGGTGAATCCGCATGCACTAATCACGTGCTCACTGATCTCGCGATGCGTGTTGTTCGCTGAGAGCATCGAGTCGGGCACGTCCCGCACAATGCGAACCACGTTGATGTCATCCAGGCATTTTCGCTCGAATGTCGTCAGTGGGGAGACGGCTTTTCCAGTGTGCTTAACGGCTCGAAGACGTCTGATGTACAGACGATTCACCCGAACAATCTCAAGCGTCACTGGGAGAACAACCCAGCCAAATATGAGGTACAACATGTTGAACGTCTCGGTGCTGCAGCCAGTGAAGCCGTGTGGACACGAGGTTGATGGCCCAGGCAGCAACCCATTCTCAGTGGTGTATTCACTGTAGTAGCGTTTGGCTATCATTTCTTCTGATAATGCCGCAGCAAAGCCGATGGCTATTGAGAGAATGCACCCAGGGACGCACAATGACGCTTCCAAGACAACACGAACAAGCAGAAGAGCAATGAGTGCCACGCTCATGGACACACTGCAGAGGACATAGAGGTACATGAGCCACACTTCCCCTGAATCGCGCGGCCAAGAGAAAATGGTTCGCATGATATCTTGCTCGAAGTATGCTGAGATCACGATTTGCAGCACGAGCACACCAAAGACACCAAGTCGTGACACATGATACAGAGCATGGTGCGCACAGCGAGGGCCGAAACCATAGTGCACAAGCCACATGACAGACATGGCAATGATCAATTCAATCTTGGCGATGAGCGCGATGGTTGGAATCTGCACGGTTTTCGTGGTATACCCAACGCCCAGCCACCCGAGGTTGCCATCACGGATGTACAAGCAATTGTCAACTGGCCACGAAACTTCCTGGGTTGTGCACTTGCCGATACTGTCTCTTGAAGGGTACGGATGGAGGATGAAGAGAGCTCCCGAGTTGGATTGGAACACTCGATAGGTGTCGATATACGGTGGAGAGCTTGATTGGTCGTTGAACAGCATGATACGCGGGTTTTGAGCCACGGCTAGGCACTCTTGGGTGGCGATGTACTCTGCTCTTGAGCAATCGATTTGGGCTAACACGCCAAACTCGTACGTATAAACTAAACGGCTTTGCAGCCCAGTAACAGGCTTGGACAACTCCGGTGTTGTGCACACAAGCCTGTGCATGGTGTCTTGTTCAAACCATCCTGTGCGTTCGTTGGGAAACGCTTGAAACACTGCCAAGTAGCTCCTGCTTGCTTGCTGACTGAACTCTTGTACACTCGATAAGTATGCGGATTGGATCGTTAGGGCTTTAAAGCCTGATGCCCAAGTTGGCAAACGCTGGGGGTCGAGTTTGTCACACAGCCCGTACATGGATCCGAAATCGTTTCTCATGAGCGCAACACAGGGAGCGTCAGGTTGAAAACCCGCTGCATCGGGTGCAACTTGAAGGGCATTGGACAAGTTCAGACTCGCCTGTGGATCACTTGACGAAAGAAAACCATACACAGTATTCTCGTCGAGCACACCATCTGAGCCGGACGGAAAAAGCCACTCCTTTTCACGCGCGTAGATGTCCTTGACCACCAATTGCACGCTGTTGTTGAAAGCAAGGAAATAATACACATTGACTGCGATCGTAAAGAACAGCACAGATGGAACAGTGACGGCGACCACCCAGTCGGCCAACCATTCAACGTTGGACTTGACGATGGGGACGGCAGCAATTGGGACCTGTGGGTTGACCTTGACTTGCGAAGTCGTAAACGGCTTGCGCAAGAGCTGCCGGAAATTCTTGGAGCTTTGGTCTGCACCAGTTCGTACCTCTGTAAGCACCATGCGGGTACGTGGAGTTGGCGGGCCTGGATGGAGCTCGTTCTTTTGCTGTCGGTGGCTTTCGTGCTGGTGTATTGGGACAACCGCACCGCTTTGGGTGGCGGTTTCATCTGTGGAGAGCGCATCCCAAAAAAAAAAAAACAATGCGCCAAACCCATCAACTCGAGTTGAATCAACACTCAGGGTGATTTCGTTATATCAACACATGGATATTTGCCAGTTCGATGGGGGATGGCTCGTTTCCATGGAGAAGTCAAATGCGTTGGAAATAGTTCAGCCAAAGCCGTTTGGATTACTTTTCCTTTGATTCTAGTTAGACAGAGCGTTGATACTCTTGTTGGTCTTCTTGGGTGTTCCCATGGCAGTCACTGGTATGCACCGGGTTCCACCGCATTCTTCGTTCGCGTCTCTTCATAACCCAAACTGTGATACTGGTGACAGCCTTCCAGTGAGTGGTGAGGTGGGCCACACTCAAATGTGCTCTCGACTGTTTCGCCATGTGCCAGTCAAGCTATCGATCTTATCGTATCCGATCGTGCTGCCATCGTGTTGTGCCATTTGGCAGCCTGCCGTTGTGTTCGAAGGCGAAGGTGGTGCTGACGGGTGTCCGGCTGGCGGCACAAAGCAGAAGCGAAGCCAGTCACCAACGCCAAAAGTGAGCAGTGGATGTGTGGCTTCCCGACGTGTTGCTGGTGTACATTTCTTCGTTTTTGTTGTACGACCATGGCGAGCATTACTCGAACTGGTGGTTCGCATCATTGGTGCATGCACTGCACTTGCCGCTGTTGCGCCATTTGATGCAGCGTCATGCAAGGGTGGAGACAGAACTGAATGATTGGCACAAATGAAGGTTTTCAGCGGGCTTTGGTGCTTTCAGCGGAACAGGATTGCCTTCCATCCTGGCAACTGCTCTGCCACGGGTCGTGTGGCTGGGCAGGTCAGACCAGCGACGACGTCTCAAAGACATGGTGGATGGCTTGTCAACGAGCCGCTTCCAAAGGCTACTTGGAGGTTCCCTCATGGCTTTTGAGTTTCACTGGTGATCACATGAAAACAACAACATGGCGAAGGTGAAGCTGATCATGAGGAGTCGGATTGGGGTGCGGGTGATGGTGCTTCTGATGATGACGTCCCGGAGGCTTTTTGGATGGTGTTGCTCGTTTTCGCCGTGTTCTTTGCGACGACGAGCGTCATAGGTGTAGTCGCCTCAATGTCCAAGAGCAGTTGCGGAGAGTGACATGTGTGGCTTGTTCCACTGGTCATCAAGCGGTGGTGCAACTTCTTCTGGAGAGAAACAATCAGTATCGTTTCGAGTGCCTTGATGATGTTCCAGTGAGCTCAGGCCAACTGGAATTGGCTGAGTGGCCTGTGAACAAGATGATGGTTCGGGACGATGAAGTCGACGATGCAGTGAGGCAGGATGGGCACCGCCGGGCTCCGTATGGCTCCAATGGCTCGCGGAATCATTTATGTACAAACGTGACATTCACATGTCAGAATGCTTTGATGATGGAGTCATTGACCACCAATGCAGGCGATCAGGGACTCGCATGGATGGTGACAAAGAACCCAGCACTCAGCTCGATCCACATCTATTGGTGATTGCTGCACAAAGAGGCAAAACAGAAATTGCGCGGTGGTTGTTTGACTACCATCGATGGAACTCAACTGAACATCAAGCAAGAAGTGTGCTGGACGCTGTTCGAACCGCTTGTGAATGGTAGTTCACAGTATGGCCTAGAGCAAGCTGTCGTGAATGGTAAAACGGATGCGGTGCGCTTGATGTTGCAGCATGAACCCACTCCTGTTTCCGCTTCTACGATTCATCGTACTGCGCTTGCTGGTCACTTCGAAGTGGTACAGTTGCTGGATCCGTCGTTTCCTTCGAGTGACACCGAGCGGCGGATGCTCGTTCGTCTTGCAGCCAAGATGGGCAATCTTAGATTGGTCGAGTCTCTCCTCCAGCATGTTCTGGATGACCAGAAACACCTGCCATTGGACGCGATCAGTCAAACGATCCATTATTCCTTGCTGGTTGACCCAATGTGCGAATGCTTTGTACGATGCTATGCTTCACGATCGTGTCAATGTTGTGGAGTTTCTTTTTGGTGTTCTCTAACAATTGCTTACTTGAAAAACGCCATGAAGGTTGCACTTTTCGAGCTACGGAAGGTGCTTGCGCAAATGGCCATTTTGCGTGTGGCGAGACTCCTGCACACAGTTCTCGTGGCGCAACATGCACCTTCACGGCGTTTGCACGAGTATCAAGTTGTGACAAGTGTTGCGCAAGAAGCATGCCTCAAAGATCATTTGGCCCTCATCATGTTCCTTGTCGACAACCATTTATCCGATGGATGACAACATGGTCCTGTGGGTTGCTCAATCAACCAACCAAGCGGGTGAGGTTGGCAAGTGACGAGTCGTGGCGTATCTCCAACAACCGAATCGACGCATCGGCGTAGTCGACCCTTGGCCCAAGGAGTTTGCTGATCCCGAGAGGAAAAGAAAAACAAACAAACCAACAAGTGACAGAGGCGGTCAAGACGCCAAGACGCTGTTCATGGATCCGTGTTGTGGACGGCTCAGGAATGAGCGTCTTCCGAGGGCCGCGTGGTAGCGCTTTCGTGGCAGCTAGTGGGTATGGATGAACAAAAGATTGCAATCAGGTGATTTGAAAGCCATCAAACACGAAGAGGAAGATGAGGATTTCGAGGAGGAGGAGGAGGAGGAGCAAGAAGAAGAAGAAGAACAAGAGAAAGGTGAGTTGATGCTTGTGGATGTGTGGTGGATGGTGTGGGTCAGAATCTCTTCTTCTCCTGCATGCTGCAGATCATGATCAAGATCAAGATCAAGATCGTCAACAAGAAGCAAGAGGATGAAGAAGAAGAGGAAGGGGGATTTGAGTGACGCTGATGGCGATGCCCAATAACAAGTGCAGAAACTGCTCCATACGGCATGCTCAAGTGGCCATCAAGCGATTGTGCACATGCTGACCGAACGGAGCAAAATGGCCCTTGTGTCAAGTGTCTGGTCGATGTGGCGGTGAGCTCTGGTCATCTGAAGTTGGCTGATTGGGTCTTGAACGAGATGATTGATCTGGCTGAGGGTGGCGACGATTCAGTGCGGAGTTGCCATGCCCCGTTCGGATTGAATGGTGCACGGGTGCATTTTCATAGTTGCTCATATTGCTTGATCCTGATGGTCTATCGAGTGGTCGTATTGATGAAGCTCTTGTTCACGCAGCTGAGACGGGAGATCTCAGAATGATTGAGTTTGTTGTTTACGAATTTCACCTCATCCAGAACCAGCGAATATCAGATCGAGATGAAATGATGAGCCAAGGGATCAAGTATTCGTGGTTATAGATGCCATGTGAGCGGGCGTTAGATGGGGCCATCCGGTGGGGGGCCATCTCAACGCTGTGAATCTCCTTGTCGAAGCTTTCCGCTGTTGTTGGCCTTCAAGGCTATCCATCATAAATCTCATGCAAATCATCACCTACGCTACAACAGTGAGCCAATTCCATGTTGTCTCGTGGTTGCTGACCAACAGCTCCCCATGATGCATCAACGCGACTTTAGGGAAGTTCTGGATTATGCCGCATCACCAGATGAGCTGAATCTGGTTCGTCTCGTGAATGCCAAGTTTCTGCAAGGATTCACTTCCTCCGCGGTGGATACTGCTGCATCATCTGAGAGCCTCCGCATCGTCCAGTTTCTTCATGCCAATCGCCGCGAAGGTTGTACAACAAATGCGATGACGACGATGTAAGTCGTGGTCATCTCGCTATCGTTGGCTTTCTACGTGGGAATCGACACGAAAGAACCGCGCGTCAAGCCATGGAGAGCGCTTGTGCTAATGGTCATTTGGGGGTCGTGACATTTCTGCATAGTCATCGTCGCGCAGGTTTCTCGTTGGATGCGTTTGAGCAAGCTGCCGCGAGAGGCCATTTACACGCCATCATATATATATTCACCGTTGGTGGTGAAACAATGGATGCCCGAGTGTCGAAAAAAGCGATTGATCGGATCTGGTTTGAGGCTTGCGAGATGGACAACTTTGCAATGACCAAATGGCTCTCCTCACGGTTGGGGGTTGCGACCGAATGCTGCGGTTTGCTCGTCTGTGGATCTCACACATGAGCCCAGCCACTAGGCTTCGAGAGCGACGAATTCTTGCATGTCTTGTACGATAACGTGACGAGTCGATGCAAACGCAAGTGCCAGCTGAACAACACCAACAAGCGGTTGTGCAAGTGTCTTTTTTTATGGTGTTGTCGTACGTCGTTTGCAAATGGATTTGAATGCAAGCTTTCTGAAGCACTGAGTGCTTCGGATGGATCATTTGGGTTTTCTTGAAGTGACGTTTTGTGGCTACTATCGTTCGATTCGCTGCGGTTTGGATCAGATCTTCGTGAGTGCTGAAGGGAGTGACCTGTGAGAATGCCAAAGGAATAGAAAGGAAGATCCTCGTCATTTGGTACTGGAATAACGGTGAAGAAATGGACGACATCATGCAGGCTCCTTCCCACGCACGCCAGTCGACCGATGGAGTGCGGTGGAGCAAAAAAGTCGACGCCATAGATCATGGAAATGGCCCCAAAACGCCGCGAGTTGTATGGCATGATCAAAGACACGCTCGCTCGTGGCAAACAAATCAAGAGAAACGCGAATTTCCCAAGTGTAAAAGCTCGTACAGTTACGACAGGCAGGGTGCTCCTGCGAAAGCAGAGGCGACTCGGGAGGGGATTGGCTTGGTTCCTGTGGAGGGAGCCTGCGTGCAAGTCAGACAAATCCAACGAACAGACAGGACAGAAGAAGCGTGGGAGCAAAGACGCTGTGAGCATCCCTACAGAACCGCAACCTGTGTTTTTTCTTCGAAAGAACACGTTTCCTGCGCATCGTCAGAGACGTCGAACCCTTGGGCCCAGACACAGAGCCAAGGCGCTTGTCTGAAACTGCACTGCTTTCGCGGTGGGTTGGCTTTTTGGCTTGTTTGGTCTCGGGTAAAGCGTGAATCCTCCCAGCCAAGCCACGCATCAAGGCTGCTTAGATGGGTTCGCCGCCAACAACGAAACTTCAGTTTTGAAGTTGGCAAGAGTGTTTCCGTGTGGGTGTCTCCCATACTGGTGAAATGGTGGGTACGTGAGTCTGTGTGCACTTCGTTTTCATGTTGGGTTGACGGCGATCCGCGCGCTGCTTCCAAAACCACAGCGTTCGACACCAGTCCACGTCAAATGTACCAACTTGGAGCCTGGCCTTTTCACGTATCCCAACACAAGAGCCCACTCTGCATGATTTTTTCGAAGACGCACCGGACCGCCTGCCTACCACTCGCAAATGCAGGTGGCCTTTCTGGCTTTTGCAGCCAAGCTTCAAGCGAGAGATCCGAGGTTTCATGGTTCTCCATTTGCAACGCTGACATGGGCCTTCCGCCTTTGGTGTCAATGCGCAGTCCATGCCAACAGATTCTTTCTTCTGAGGAGCAATCATTGTTACCCTGGCTGTCCAGACTGTCCACATAGCCATCAATCATCCCATCACATCCACCAAGTTAGTAACGCGGCGGCATTCTATCGAAGAGTCATCAAGGTCCTCTTTTCTTTCTGTTTTGCAAAGTGCTTGGTGTGAGCTCACGCCCAATGGCTTGTCTTTGCAGGTTCCCCATGTGGTGCAAAGATCGCGCGGCAACGAGTTTTGACTGCAGAAGCAGCCACCATGGCTTTAGACGTTTCCGCTTTGTCGACCAACAAAAAAAGGAGCTTTGTGGGTGTGCAGCACCATGCGAAGATCGAAAGGGGAGACGAGACGAGACCAGCCGACAGACAGAAAGACAGGCACACTGGACTGGACTGGACTGGACTGGACTGGACCGATTGCCCCGTGTAATGTGACGCGTAGGACGCAATAGAACAGACAGATGCCGGGATAGCAAGAGATCTTGCTTGGGTTGGCTTCATAGTACATTCCTTTATTACTGACTCAGCAGTGTGCAATGGGAGTGGAGTTCACCACTGCACTCGTCGTCGACGTCGTTGTTGTGATTGTTGTCGCCTTTTCTTGAGCGCTTGAGTGCGCGTGGATTTGTCTTCACTCTTGGGCAACTTGCAACTACCTCTTCCCTTGTCATTAGTCGATTGCCAGTGATTCTCGCTCTGCTTTGGCGTTCAGCTCAACCACCACCACCACCCGCAGCAGCAGCAGCAGCGACGATCAACCCCACGTTGGAAGAGACCACACACCATGGAGTATCCTCCGCACAGCATGGAGGCCTTGTTGCAGGAAGACGATGAGGAGGAAGAAGAGAAAATCTCAGTGGAACCCAAAGACAAATCATCTCCGGATCCAGAGTCGGCCATTGGCACCACAGCACCCTCACTGTCTACTTCACCAAAGAAATCAGAATTGGCGGAGGAATTGGCAGAATCAGAATGGTCGCCCATGATCAAGACCGCGTGTGCGCATTCCTCTGTTTCCCACCAAGTCGCGTCGTTGATGCACCAACACGCTCGCAGAAAGCGCGCTGATACAGCTGACCAAGACGATTCACCCAACTGCCGGTACCCAAGCAAACTGTGCCATCAAAAGCGCGCACTCAAGCGCAATGGTGAGTTGCATAGCTTGTGTGAATTCCATCGCGACAAGGCCAATCGAAACCAACGCAAACTGGAACGCAAGCGACGCGCACAAAAAGCTGTCGCCAAAGTGGAACAAGACCAAGAGAAAATGAATGCCATGGCGTACCAAGCCCAGTTTTGCATGAATGGATTCGCGGATTTGTACTGGAACGGGTTCCAATGGATCCCGCGAAGTGCTTCCTGTGTGGGAGCAATGGACCCACAACTGCCACCACTTCCATCGTTGCAAAGCGGTTCTTGTTACACAGGGGGAGCAACAGAACACCAGTTCGCGGCCGGCTTCGCATACAATCCCCACGCTGTTGGCTCTTCTTGTTCGTCGTTCACCAGCCTCTCGGCCAGCGCTTCTGGTGGTGCAACTGCCAGTCCGTTTCAGCAAGCAAATCGTTGCTGGACACCGTTCAGTGTTGGCAATCCACAGGTCCCCGACATCGTGGGCATGGTGAGCCATCTCGGAGCAACACCGATGCAGTGCCAACCGTCGCCCGTAGCTCTTCCTCCCACGCCGCTGCAGATGCCGATGCCGTTCCAATCCTCATCGTTTGCTTCAGAGGACCAAGCAGCAGCAGCAGAAGACGAAGAAGATGGTGACACCAACCTAATTCATGGCTTTGATGCAAACGATTCCACTAGTCTCCCCACCAGCGCGCATCCTCTCACTGTCGGCGTCTACGCATCAGGCCAGGCACGTTACCTATAGCCCAACCACTTTGGAGTTCGTCTGCGTCGCGTCCCAGACGACCAACTCCAAAGCAACCTCTCTAATAACTGAAATTCAAATGCTGTTAACTTATCCACCAAAGCCAACGTGTCAATTCCATGGCCATTTTTTTTGGGGGGGGGGGGGGGAGCTGCGCGAAGCACGACTTGGAAGCTATGTGCGCGTGTGCGCTGAACGGAATGCACCTGTCTAGTTAGCTGCACGGAGCCCGACGGTCACTTGCCAGTTGACTGCAAGCGCCTCCGATCACGAGGGCGAAGGTTGACGCCATGATTCCATTGCCCACAGCGTATCAAATCCATGAAGAATCAGCTGAAAACGAAAGCTATGTTTGCCAGAGCAGCTGGTGGGCGTTGGAGACAGCTGCGAGACTGACTTTCGTCTTGCCGATCCATCCATATTTCTTGGTGTGCCTGCCCATAATATGGATGGCCAGACTCCCTCCACTTACACTCCTCCATTGTCGGGCTTTGCCATCCATCCATAGGGTTGGATTCTTGACCCCCCCATCACCATCCATATTTGCATCACAAAATGAAATGGGCAGTTTAATTCCAAGTCAATAAGGAGACCGCACCTGCTATTTTGAACCATCCGCGTCTCCCCTCTCAAAACTGATCAGCGAGACAGCCAGTGGCAATTAGCCAACGCCATAAGATTGTTGGGTTGTCGCCTCATGAAACCAACAGTAAAGCCATCAAGCAACGACATGACATCCCCAAGGTGCCCTTGACCATACAAGTCGTCAAAGTGCGTGGCTCCTGTGCAAAGGGGATCCGAGGGCCCGATGATTCTTCCATCCACTGTTGTGCACGCGACAGTGTCTTCGCTTCACAAGAACCTTTCACCCGCCATGACCAGGCAAAAGGCCAATCAACACCAAGGAGCCTTCCTCCTCCATCGTCAGCTCCCAGCTCCAGCATCCCATTTGGGTGCATGGTGGGACCAAGTTCCAAAACTGCATTCTTTGCGGGTTGGTTCCAACTCCAGTCACCATACAATTGCCAAGTCAAACGGGGGGCGGCAGCGATCTGAGTCCATCAGTTTTGAGAGGGTCGGCCTGGCTCTGTCTGGTAACGCCACCAAGAATGGAACCCCGCAGTGGAGTGGGCATGCGCATGCCCCCCGTCGAAAAGCCAGCTTTTGGCGTCAAAGAGCAGGCAGCAGCACCAAGTGAGCAAGTGAGCGAGTGAGCGAGTGAGCGAGTGAGCGCTGAGAAGCATTTCAGCAAGGCGACTGCCCACCGTGCGGGCGAGTCGACTGAATTGGAGCGAACTTTGAGGCGAGACTTCGTGTTGAGCGCAAGTGCTGGGACGTGGGACGTGGGAGACGGGAGGAACGGGAACGATTTGATTAGCCACGCTGGTCGGTTCCCGCAGTGCTTGTGCCTTGGCGGCCAACCCCGTGGCCAAAAGCAGCCAATTGCTGTACTCCCGCACGCCCAAATGGAAGAAGAGTTGCTGCTGAATGGCTCCGAACTGGATGCACTGATTGAAACCATTGCGAGCGCCAGCCACCACGGCTTTGGCAGCCACCACCGACACCAAGGCCTCCAGGCACCGAATCGAAATCGCCAGCATCGCCTGGACACCACCACCCCAGTCGCGAGAACTCCGGCGACCCAGCGACGCCAAGAAGCCAAACAGGCCGTCGCTTTGGCGCCGACTTCGCCGGTGTGCAAACCACTCAAGAGACGAAGAGAAGAACAACTCGAGCCACAACCAAAGCCAAAGCCTTTGCACATTGGATTCAGGACGACTCCTTCGCCGCCGTCGTCCAGTTCTTCCCATTCGTCCAGCTCTTCTTCAGGTGCTGCGCTGTTGCCGATTCCGATGCCCATGAGTATGTTGATGCAACAGCACAAGGCGTGGCGACGAGAACAACAAGAAGAAGCCGAACAAGCGGAAGACGACGACGATGACGAGGATGACGAGGATGACGCGGACTCGAGCGAAGAAGACAAGCGACAGCATCGAGCAACAAAACGCGCCGAACGGAGTGGCGATGTTGGAGGTGCTGGTCATGATGGTGTTTTTCGTCGAGTACACAGCCAGAGTACTGATGAGGAGCTTTTGGACGATGGTGATGACAAGGAGACAACGTCATCTGAAGAATCCACAAGTGTCCAAGAAGAAGAAGAAGAAGAAAACGCGGTGGTCCTGCGCGGCAAACGTGGCATGACGAGAAGTGAAGAAATGGCCTATTTGCAGAAAGAGATTCGACATCTTGAAGCCCAGCTGAGTCGCATGTCGACCACCCACCACTGCAACACTCTTGCGTCGTCCATGATGTGCACGACCACGAGCACTTTGTCACCCCACAGTTTGAATGCCAAGCAATTGCAACAGCATCCCAGTCAAATCTGGCGGCAGATCGCTGCCAACCAGAACCTGGGCAGGCAGCAGGCCGAAGCAGAGAACGAAGAATTGAGACGTCAGATTCGTCGTCACGGGCGCATTGTGCGAGACATGCAAACCCAACTTGCACGAAAACTGCGCAATCTGTACCAGTGCACGGAGAGTGCGCTGAGTCTTCAACCGCGTGACTTGGTGCGCAAATGGGATGATGATTTCAAACGCGAGCTGTTTGACTTGTTGGCTGCCCAGACTTTATCAATGGATGCGCAATTGGATCAAGTCTTTGACGAGAGCGGCCTTGCGCGTCAAGATCTACCTTTGCTCAACGTTCGGTATGTGACCAACAACTCCAATACCTCGTCTCCATTCTACGCGGAAGTTACCAAGGTGGTGCATTGGCCTGAGTTTGATCATGACACGAGTTTTGAAGCGATGTGGCAAGGATTCGGCTTATGTGAACCGGAGAATTGCTCCAAAAAGACTCTTGGTCAACCTGAACCTGACGATCTGCGCTTTTACACCGTGTTTGTGCCCATACCGGAGCAACAAATCGTAAACCAAGCTCAGACCGTGTTTCGACGTTTCTTACCGGACGCCAAAGGGAGAACGCTGATCTCGTGGAAGGCTTTTGGTCATATCACCAGTCTCATAACTGGTGAAAAGCTGTTGAATATGATTCAAACGGGATGGTGGACCATTGAAGACTTGATGGATGGCAAACACCCAGACCATCGTGGGTCCAAACTGAAAATGTGTGTGCACACGGTGCCAGTCTGGGACACGGACCCCACCAGCCCGACACCAAAGCTTTCTCATGAAACCATTCATGCTCTGTTACAACTGCACATCCGGGAGTTTTCCAGCATGAACAACGAGTTTCTTCACAACATCGAGACGATGATTCGTGCACAGGCAAGGCATTGAATGCGTTCTTGTGGTGAATGGAAGACAAGATCACCTGCCCATCTGTCAAAAGGTGTTGTGTGGTTGATCAATTGATTACTCAGCGACCGCACGACCAAACCTGAATCACCAGCGATGGCAACAAGCTTTCACTGGGGTGCGCGCGAGGTGACTTTATTGTGTGTGTGTCTGTGTGTGTGTGTGCGATAGAACTATTTAGAAGCGCAGAGCAAGGCCTTGTCCGAGTGTGATTGAGCGCTTGTTCTGCTCATTTTGCAAATGCTGTAAACTACTTGCTCCAAGTTCTGTAACCAAAACAAAATGAAAACTCCTTGTTGACTTTCAATCCAACACCCACAGCCAACAGCTTCAAAGCTACTATTAGTGCGTCCATTGTTGGTTTTGATGGTGCCGACGGGCTTCAAGGACGTGATCAGCGGTGCCATGATGACTGGCGTCGGGGTCAGTCCTTCGTGAAAGAACAAGACACGATCGATCTGGTCGTTGACTAAAGAGATTACAACAACATCAAGGTTCTTCGACCGCATTCTCATATGGACATGGATCACAACTGGAAAGCAATTGAAACCATGCACATCCCTTCAGCAAAACAGAATTCTTTATAACACCATTTTGGGTCTCTTTTAGAATACGACGGAAAAGCGCGCAGTTGGCGTTTCAAACTAGACACAATCGGCTTTTGCTGCGTTGCAGAAACAAACAAATCGAGATACCAAAGAGAAAAGCGATTAAATAGCTCATTGGTAAAAGGCCATGGGGGCGGCATCCAGGGCGGGCGAAACTAAACTGGAAAAATCTTCAGGAAGCACACTCAGCGAGTCAATCTCTTGAAGACTCGAGGCCGTGGTTGGGCCAGTCGAAGTTGTTGAGAATTCGACCATGGGCACGGACGCGGCTGGAAACGAAGTCACGGCCGCACAAGCCGCCGCAGCATTCATACTAAGAAGATGTTGATTGGTCTGATCAAACGGGAGAAAAGCTGCTGTTGTTGTTGTTGCTGCTGCTGCTACTGGATGGTCCATTGGATGGGGGAACGGCCCCGCCAGTGGCGAAAACATACTTGGTTGTGGTTGTTGAGGATATAATACATTGTGGAAAGCTGGATGCATGGACGAAACTGGAGGAGGTGCACAAGGGTCGCGTTGAACCCATTCAAAGCCGTTCCATTCCAGATCACCAAAGCCATTGGCACAGTACCGTGCCTGGGTGACCATGGCGGACATTTTCTGCTTGTCTTCTTCAATTTTGGCCACGGCCTTTTTGGCGCGACGTTTGCGTTCCAGTTTACGTTGATTTCGATTGGCTTTGCTTCGATGGAATTCACAAAAGCTGTGCATTTCCCCATTGCGTTTCATGGCGCGCTTTTGCAGGCACTGTTTACTAGGGTATCGACACAAATCCTGTGCGTCTTGTTCTTCTTTGCGTTTACGGTTGGCGGCAGCACGAAGACTGGAAAGCGAACCTGGTTTGCGCGACGAACAATTCTGCGCAGGTTCCAGGGTATTGGCACACGCCGCGATCATGGGCGACCATTGGGTCTCTTCGGTGGTTGGTGTCGCAGGTTCTTCCCAGAAGCCAGGCATGTTTGGCGAAGGATTGGAATCGGCACTTTGCTTGGCGATCAGAAAGAAAAACAAAACAAAACTCAACTATTGCACTAGACACCACGGATCTCTGCTGATCGACCAAGAATCGAAAGGTGCTTGTTGGGTAGCTTGTTGGGTAGCTTGCTGGGTAGCTTGCTGGTACTAGTTGTTGTTGTTCCGTGGAAAGTGTACTCCAACACTCCTCAACTGGGGTGGTGCCAAGCTTGATGGCCTCGACAGAGTGCTTTTGAGAAAATGAGGAGCACCAAGACCCCCAAAGCGAAATGCAAGCAATGCAAGCAACGAGGTTGGCTGGAGACTTTCGAGTTTTTGGTTTGTGATGGGCTTGGAACCCCCAAGAGGTTTGGTGGAAGCCATCAACAAGCTGTTGATGCTGTGGACTCGGGAGGTGTGACAGCACCAGGCCACGTTCCGAAACGAGAGCTGCACGGTGTACCTACACTGTACCAAGCCAACTGTCTCCTGGCAGGCCAACGATGTGCAAAAGGAGGTCACCTCACACCACTTGTCCCCTCACCTCACCCCATACCGGCTGTTTCTGTTGGGGCGGTCGACCTCGGAGGTGTTGTGTGTGTGTGTGTGTGTGTGCGCAGGCTGCACTTTCGCATGCTCCTCGCCCCCATGCGCTTCTTCAAGCGAGGCCAGCCAATCGCCAACAGGACGCCACTGATTTTGCCCACCACATGGACGGGGCTGGCTCGAACCCATGGAAGTTGGCTGGCAAGTGCCCAAGATTTTGGTGGTGGTTGTTGTTGGAGGGAAGGCACTTGCTGGAAGAGTGGGCAGTGTGTCGTTGTGAGTTATGACGGGTGCAATTGCACGGCACAGCACCGCCACAAAAACCTCCTCGCCAGCAGACAGCACACCAGATTCATAGGGGGATTTGTTGATGTTGACCAAGGTCCTTTGTTGTTGTTTTCTCTCTCTCTCTCTCTCTCTTGGCGTGTATTACAATGATGACTTTTTGGAGAGGCAGGCAGTCCAGAGCATGGAGCATCACGCATGGCACTGGGTTGGTGATGTGGGGCACTACAGTCGCAAGGCCAGAAATCCGTGATGGGATTGGGATTGGGATTGGGATTGGGATGGGCTGGAATGCGATGGCACCTGCGCCACCATTTGGTGGTAAGCCCACACTCTTGTCAGTCAACACTGGTATTCCTCAACGCGAAAGGAAGAAAATTTCGAAAGCGAAAGAAGAAGCTCAAAGAAAAGAGAGAACACATGCATCCCATTAGGAAAGAAAACCCTGAAAACGCGACACCCACCATCCACCATCCCCAAACCAAATGAATCCTCAAGAGTAATCAGTAACTCGGCAGCAGTCACTTTGCTTCACTTGGTCTCAAGCAAGCAACCCAGGCAATACGATGTGTGTGAGCTGCGTCCAGCACGTGAGGTGAGCTAGAGGTTGACCTTGATGTGCTTGCGTGAGCTATATCGTGACCTTCCTGCTACTGTACACACTTCCACCCCAGCTGGTTTATGATCAAACCTTGCATAAAGACTGGGCAGGGTCGTTTTGATCCACGAAAACGACGTCCATCTGGTTGCATCTGCAAGAGCATGGAAAGAATTTACAGCTTGTGCTGATAACCGTGGAGCAGATGATTTGAATGGGGACTGACATCAGAAACTCTTGATGAGGATTTCGTGCTTGATGAAAGAACAGGCTGTGCTGGACGCCTTTTGGACAAAGATGTTGGCAATAGAACGGTGTTGGCCAAGCGAACCCACACGATAAGAATGGCAGAGAGCATGGCGAAGGAGAATGTAGCGCGGATACGGTGCGATAGAATCGAATCCGTCAAGTCGAGGTACGAGGGAACTGGGCTGGGCTGGCAGACTGGCAGACTGGCAGACTGGCTGGCTTTTGCCCACGTCTTTGGACCTCTCGCCGACAGTCAAGCTTCGACATCGACATTTGACGGCTGGCGGGTTGGTTGCTTGTTTCTTTGTTCTTGAGTTTCTCGATGGGAAAAGGGTGGAAATGGTGGCTCACAAGCGATCTTGACGATCTTGTCGGGCGGCGGCTCACTGCGAGCCACAAAATAACCCCTCGTACTCCCCTGAACTCCAAGCACACCTTCAACATGTGTTGGGTGGCAAAGATGCGGCGAGGGGTGCGACTTTCAAGGAGAAACTTGTGGCTACGAGCGCATGAAAACTTCAGAATCGAGCCATCCACAGCACACAGTTGCACTTGGCAGAAAAGATCGAACCAAGATGGACTTCAACTGGAGGGGCTTGTTTTGGCTTGTCGTGCAAAAGGGTGTTGTGGCGCTGGAGTACGGATACTACTCCAGTACTCGTACCTACCGGATTCCATCCACCTCTCTGATGGTCTGGCGGTGTGACACCAAACTCTCATGCATGTCCAGCGGAGCGTCGAATTGCAAACGACTTCCCAAGATCCTTGTGATTGACAGCCTTTCGCGTGATAGTATCATCAAGGCCAGATTCCCCATCTGCATTCTGCTCCCGGGGGTTCTTGGGTTCCCGCAAACCAAGAGCAAGTTGCTTGACATCAAACCCTTCTGCCTTCCCAGATCTTCTTCTCCAATGGACTACCATGGCGACTGACCCCAATGATAGCTCACCAAAGCAAAGCGACTTGTCTTTGTCTTTCGTCACGGTGGTGCAAAGAAGAAAGAGAAAACGATGCCTTCTCGTTCACTTCTTCTTGCCGAGGCTGATCCGAACCCAAGTCTTTTCACTGAGCTGCACCTGCCACAAAGCATGGCAGCTGCCTCGTGTCGTGGTTTGCTTGGTGGGTGACTAGCGGTACGGTACCGCCGTCACCACACACACACGAAGAATCAAGAACGGGAAAGTCGTCCCTCTGGTTGGTTTTGGCCAAGTCTCGGAGTTTTTGTGAATCCACCAGCTCGCACCATTCGACATGGTGGTGCACGGTCAACCCCCGTGGTGTGGAATCCACTTGACCTGCAACCCAGGTTGATGGGTGATTTCTTCCTGAGAACGGAGCAAGCGATTTGTGTCGCATCCGAAACCGAGGACCAATCAACAGCAAATGACATCCACCGAGTCATGCCATCATGAAGAGACGCGGTCTGAACCCATTGAGATGCTCCACTGCCCGGTCTCATACCGTCCCATGCTGAAGCATGCCACTGATAGAATGTGGAGCGGTCCAGACCAGGTTTCTCTGGGTCCAACAACTTCGTGAATCCCTCTTCATGCGTTACAACCTTGAAGCGGCAGGATGATGCAGAATTCCCACAATTGTGAAGAAGCCTTTGGAATATTGTGACACATAATACTCGTACTGGAGATTTGGACATCCCATGGCTTGAACGACGTGGCGCTGGGGTTTGTTCTCGTTGAAGATGATCGGCTGCCTGACAAGTTGGCAAATCTTTCACCATCTTCAACCAATGGCAACACAGCGGCGTTGCTAATGCTTGCGCAAAAGTGCTTCGCATTTGCTGTCCACAATTTGCTTCTGGACTTGCTGACTCCATCTGCGTTATGTGAAAGGCCACAAGATGCTCTCTAGGGAAGAACAAACATTTGTGGCGCAAAACAAATCTGCAACCATTACGCAACTGCCAAAGATGGAGCACCCACCACGCAGCTGATGTTCTGGTGTAGTCTGCTTTGGTCGTTTCAGTTTCAACATCCTTGTGGCCAGCAACAACCGGAGCTGTGAAGGTGACTTTGGGCGGTTGACACATCCGCTTTCGTTGTGTTGAGAAATGGAGCAGAAAAACACGAAACGTCCGAGATGTCAGGTCAGCTGTGGCACCTTCCGATATAACTGCTGTTGGTTCATTCATCGTGAGTCGGTTCAACTCTCTTTTGGTTCCACCGAACTAGAGTAGATGCGCATCACCCCCAATGCATCCATTTTCCCACGGATATCGATCCGATAGTGTCGAGAACCCCCTCTTGAAGCGACATGGGGAATCACTGGTGTTGTTTTTTTTTTTCTTTGACTCCATACACTGTGGTACAACAAATCAAATTGGACAAAGCTCTCACCAGGAGCTCTCGGGGTGCCGCAGGTTTTCTTTGAAATCATTCCGAGTGCAGTTGCGGCTGCCACACTACGCCCAAGCCGGGTGCAACAGCGCCGACCTTTGGGCCAGCAGTGTGGCCCACTCTGACAGGAAGATGAACAGCATTCTGGGCGTGTACGGGGGTTTTAGACCACAAGGAGGCTCGAGTCATACCACCTCACAAGTGGTGAGAGGAAGAATCATCGAGTCAACTGAAAGAGCGCATCTGTGTCTGCTTTCTTCCTTGTCCATCATCCCATCACTGCCCCTCGTCCCAGATGCTCCAACGCTCGTTTTTTAATGTGAGCCACATTATACTAGGCGGACCCAAGCCCAAAATAGAGCATGGGCCACGCTATCCTGACCAATCAAAGGCCAAAATATTTACCGTTCTAGTCCTCTCATCCACTTGATCACCTCAAAAAGTCACCAACCCGGTGCTACAGCATGTTGACGGTGGTGGAAGTGGTGTGTCGCGAGGCGCCTGGATGGCAACCGCAGCAACGTGCTCATGATGGTCAATGGCGAGAAGTGTTTCCGCAAGAGATCGTCAATTGGATCAGCAGCTTTTGCATCGATTTGGAGGAGCTGACGCTGGTGGAAATGGTGCACTTGGCCAATGACCACACTGCCACCCAAATGCTCGGGCAAGTGCTGTCACCCAGCGCGCAGAGCCGCTGGTTCCCGAATGGCCACGTGCGTCAGGCCATCATCTCGTGTTGTCGAACCAATCGACTGTCGTGTCTCCAATTGCTCCTGCACCATGTGAACCTGCGACGGCCGCAAATGGCTTTGACCGGAAGTGTGCTGCATGGTCCGCATCCGTTTCAAATCGCTTCGGCCATGGGCCATGTGGAGATCATGCGATGGCTTTGGCAGCATTTCCCACAGCTGAAAACCAGAAAATCGATCGTCAGTGCAGCTCGAAATGGCCATCTTGAGGTCGTCAAGTTGCTTTGCAACTGTGCCAGCCAACAAGAGCAGAACCTGGTGGTGTCCGCAGCCAGTGATGCAAAGCAACTCGATTGTGGCCATGATTATCAGACAGCAGCAGTTGCCGCTGCGCTGAATGGTCATGTGGAGATTCTCGAGTTCTTGGCTTCGAAGCGAGTGATTTCTTGTTTTCCGTGTGTTCACCAAGCAGCAGTATTGGCAGGATACTTGGAACTGGCCGAGTGGCTGGTGCATGAGGATTCAACCCCTGGCTTCAAACACAAACAAGAGAACGATAGGACGGCAAAGTGTCGGGAGATGCATTTGTTTGAAGCATGGTTGAGAAAGACGCAACAACACGGTCGTTTATCTATGCGAAAACGCCATTTACGGGTCCTCGCGTCGAAAGGAGGCGCGGTGGCTTGCGAATGGATCATGGAGAACTGTATGGGAAGTCGATTCGACGCGAAATTGATCATTAAAGCAACTGCTAGAGCCGGTAATCAGCAGTTGATGGAATGGCTGTATCAAAACAAATTGCGCTGTTTTGATATGAATCACGGGCGCCGAGGTAACGAGAGCATTGCCAAATACTTTGACGAAGCTATAGATATTAGTTGTGCATTTGGCCACGTTCAACTTGTCGAATATTTGGTATCACAAGGTTTTTCACCGTGTTCGGACAACCTGGATAACGCGGTCGCGAATGGACATCTGGAGGTGGCTAATGTGTTGATCAGCTATTTCACTAACCAGCCACGACAGCACGCAACAGAAAGCAGTGGCTGCATCAGCTTCGTCTCACCTGAAGCCATGCATCGAGCTGCTTGCAATGGTCATTGCGGGATGCTCCAAGCGCTTGACCGAATTGGAACCGTGAAGTATCCGTCTTGCGAGCTCTTTCGTGTCGCTAAACGGGGTCACTCCGAGACTCTGAAATGGATTCTATTGCAGCAGCAACAGCCCATTGGCTTGCTCCGGGAATTGCTCAAATGTGCCATTGTCTTTGGGCAGCTCGAGGTTGTGCGGCTCGTTTTCTTCGAGATCCAGCGTTTCAAGCAACAAAAAGGCGAGCATTTTGAGTTCAATAAGCTGATGAGTGCCATCGATATCGCCGGGTGCCGAGGCTTTTTTGAGGTGATCCAGTTTATCTGCGAACAACAACAACAACAACAACAACAGCACACTAGTCGAGACAGTCTGCATGAAGAGTTCTTTGATGTGATCATTGATGAAGCCGCTTCCAACAAACAGCTACCATTGATCAAGTTGTTGCATGAGTTGAGGCTTCAAGGATTCAGTCCTACAACAATGGACCTCGCGGCTGGTTCTGGAAGTTTGCGACTTGTACGGTTTCTTCATTCCGTTGTAAAGACCAGATTCACCATCTTTGCCATGGAGAATGCGGCGTCTCACGGCTTCTTGAAGATTGTCAAGTTTCTTCACGAAAACCACACAGCAAGTCCCGATTATACAATAGATGCAGACCATTCTGCTGCTGCGGATTCCGCTGCTTCCAATGGACACTTTCCTGTGCTCAAGTATGTGCAGGAGAAGTGTCATGGACAATGTTCGGACTATGGTTTCATGAATGCGGCTCGCAATGGTCATCTGGATGTAGTCAGATACTTGTTGCGATCATCATCTGCGTACAAGAATGCACCCCAATGGGTTTTGAATGGGGCCTCTCAGTGTGGGCGATGGCATGTGATGATTTGGGTACTCGAGCATTTTCCAAAACTCGATCGCCACCAAGCCCTGGAATTTGCGCGTAGGCCGCCTCATAACGCAGGCAAGCGACGCATTGCAGCATATTTGACACGTGAGCTCGGAACCAGCACTTCGTAGTGTTCATTTCAAGCACGTCCGTTCAACCATTTTGCTATTATCTATTACGCTGGTCCTCGATCCGGGGAGAAGCGAGACCAGGTTATGTTGCAGTTAATCCAATCGATTCCACAGTCGTCTTTGAGGTATGAACTTGCTGCAGAAGTCCACCAAGCTAACTTATCACACTTGGGAGAGCTCAACCACGCCACGAGCTGCGTTCTGGTGGTTGGTGGTATGAATCAATGGAACTCAACACCATGCGACTACTTCCGGACATCCGAACTTGTCGTTTACCCTCACTGGAGCATGTTGATTGTCGTTGAGAAGATCTACGGGACCCATTGGAACCGGTTCTGATTTACTGTTGAAAGCTCCCAAATGGACAAAGTAGTAAATCAGAACCGGGTTGCTCAGCCAGCGGCCTTTGCTTGAAAGGGCGGAAGAGCTCATTTCATCTTGGACGCAAAACAACCTGCCAAACAACTACGTCAACTGGCAACCAATGAGGCAAGTCATAAACGTCGTCAACAGCAAGAAGGGTTTCAACTGGAGGATCGAGTACCGAGTGCACATTGTGCGTTGTGAGTCGAGTCGATTCTTGCTTTTCTACCCTTGTGCCTCGAACTGATTTCTGATTGCATTGGCGATTGCTTGCACTGCGCAGTGTGGGCGAGTGCACCGGTGCGCTTCTCGAAGGTCCTCGACAAGTCACTTCCCTGGTGGATGAAAAAAACGCAACGGACTTGCACGAGTTCACGTTGTACCCTCATGAGTACATCGTGGCTGTGGGAGGTCACGAAGGCGCATGGATGGACGCGCTGGAGCTGGAAACAGTGTGTGGACGTGTGTTTCGTGTGGGAGGCAACGGTGGTCGCCCGTTTGAGCGCTGCGTGTCGGATTGTTCGGAAGTTCGCTTGCTCATTGCCGAACAAGAAGGTGGCCACCTTAGGCATGTCGAACCACGCGACGCAAACGCTCGGTACACGCTCTCTTTCGATGCAACCAATTCGTTCCATCGACTCGTGTTACGACACCCTGCCTTTCGTGTGAGCACCGTTAAAAGTAAGTCAGTGATGGAATCGCGCGAGGCTGCGACTGTTTTCCCCTTTGTTTGTGTTAACTGGTTGTGGTATCGTGCAGTCTGGCATGCTAATGTCGGTCTGGCAGGATTGCAAATGATGTTCCAGCGCAAAACGTCCCCATATGACTTGTACAAAGGCATCCTGTTTGGAGAGACGTATTGTGACGAAAGGTAACCCCACGTGTCGGTGGACTTGGCGACGGATGAGTATCTCACGACGACTCTGTGTCGAGTCGACGATGAAGGTGGCATCTATGAGCTCCAGTTGCGCTCCAGCCACGGTCGAAACATCTCATGTGGATTCCCTACTGGCCACAAGTTCGTGCTGGCTTGCCCTGCCATGACCAATTGCGAAGTACGGGGCGAGTTGCACGACCGACAGAAGACATATGACGGACTTCTTGTTCTTCGGCTCTTCGACCTACTTCAGCACACAATGGCAGCACTACGAAAGCACTCGAACAAGTTGTCTCGGGTACCGAACTCAAAGAACACACAGCTGTTCGAGAACACCAATGAGAAAGCGCAGTCCTTGGTCCAGTATCTAAAGCGATTCGCCTCGGTCGAAGACACGTGTGCCAAGCATCTCACAAAGTCTACCAAAAACGACAGCCTCGACGGGGTCATTCACGAAACCATCCAGATCGTAGACTTGAAGGCTGCGCGTCAATTATACATGGATGGTATCAAGACACTACCGCTCGAAACGGCACGAGACACACTTTTGATTTGTGCTCTTCAGCAAGACGATTTGCATGGTTTTGTGTCTGTGATGCGAGCCACCCCAGGAAGCGACCCCACAACGCAGTTTCAGATCAACCAGGATGGTCGCACGATGCTGCTAGCGAATCGGGAGCACAGTGAACACCAATGTGATCCTTGTCGTGCGTTTCCCATCGTCTGCAATACGCATCGGTGCGCTTGCCAGGGTTTGATTTGTGCCGGGATTGTTGTCCCCTTGGCGCCTATCCTGGCAAAGGTCCCTACTCGCTCAGCCAGCATGGACCTTTTGTCCTGGCAATTGACAAAGCTCGCTTTCGTTGCTTGGAGCACGACAGTCTGCTGACGCTTGCAGTTGGTGCCGTTGCGTTGCGTATTGTGCAATGGCTCGTGTACGACTTTGGTTGCGATCCGTTTGCACCAACAATCTATGGTTGCAACGCCGTGGACTTGTGTGACCAAGCGAACGGTTTGGATGCTGACAAGCGCGAGCGACTGCTAGTGTTGATGGTCCAACATCAGGTTGCATCAAACCACGAGCAAGAGATCAACGTTGCTCAAAGGGTGGAGAACATGAACCTCAACAAGTCAAGCAACGCTCCCACCGAGCAAAGTGGGTGGCAGAAACCCATCCAGTACAAAGTGTGCAGCATTGACGAAACGGATGACAGTATGTCCTGCAGGATACGGTGAGTCGTTTTGCCTCGTGAATGGTCTTCTTCTGGGCGGGACAGATCTGACTCGACGGATGGCGCCATAAAACTTGTTGGGTCACCATGGATCCAGAGTTGACCACTCGTAAACATGTGCTTTGGGCGGGTCAAGAGTGGCAAATCAGTTCAGTTGTTGCTGTTCCTGTCAAGTTGCCACAACTCAGAATCTGTGGGACGTTCCTGAACCAGAATGTGCATGAGCTCGAGTTGGTTGCCGTCACCAGTTTTTGTGTTGGATAACTCTCCACCTCGCCGGCCAAGCGTTGTGTGCTTCGTTCTGGACATGAGGAAAAGAAAACTGACGATCAGCGAAGATGTCGAGATCGCATTCGAAGCACCAGGGCTCCCGGTATGTGTCGTTTGGTTTTGGAAGAAACTTCTTGAATGCTTCCTCGGATGGTGATACGATGGATTCAACTTTAGAATTGAAATGAATCCGAACCGATCACTGGTTGTCACGTCGCCTTGGCAATGCTGTTGATTGTGAGTTGCTTCACTGTGTTAGTGGCCTTGGTTGCACACGCGTATCTAACGATATCTTTGTGCCGTGCTGATGACGAAGGCGGAACCCTGGAGCTTTGGTTGCGAACCAGACATAACACCTCTTCTGGAAACGCCAACAGAAGCACATTTGTGTTCATGTGTCCTACGATGGCCAATTGCGAAGTGCCGGGGGTTTCGAGGTTGGATGACGCACAGCTCCCGAAACACACAACACCAAACTGGAGATCATGCATGGGATCTGGCGCGGTGGAATCCGACTCAGAACATGAAGCAACCCTCATGCACGCAGTGGCACCCAAAGCTGCCACACCACCGGTTGCTGGGGTACCTCAACCGACATCATATACTGATGACACTCAGGATGGTATTGACTCATGGGTTGAGCTAGAGAGCAAACACAAGTGCATTGGAGTTTTTCAACGGGATCGAAGTTCAGGTTCGATGTCTGATGTACGATCTAGATTGATTCACAACTACCAAAGCCAAGTACTTCCATCAGCAAGCATGCTATCGAAGAAGGCAATAACGATGTCCTCGATGGTGTGATCCATGAATCTATCCGAGTGCGAGACGTTGAAACCAGCACCTCGAACACTGCTGGATCGCCTGCAGAATCACCAGGGATTGTGAACATCAAAGAGCTGTCCGTCATGGTGGGTCTGTCGCAGTAGTATCGTATGTTCGTCTACCACAGTGTGGCCAGCGAGAGATGATTAAGATGCTTGGAGACCCTGGCCGTCAACCCTGAATCGGTGTGAAATAACGATCTAGAAGTAGATGAGATCGACAAGGTAGTGCCCACGCGGTTGAAGCTCCAACCTCCAGTGCTGGCGTCGTATTCGGGTTACGGCGATATCGTCGACTTCTCTTTCACGCAGGTTCCGGGCTTTAATCCCAATGAACACGAGTGCATCACGCGGTGGCGTGCCCAAATGACTTGTAGCAAATCCGCTTCAGCAGCATCGAGGGGTAATGGCATCGCATCCCAGAACGAGGGTGCCACACAATGATGTATGACTTGTTTGGTGGCGGAGTATCGAGGCAGAACAGCAACCTTCTCGCATGCATGAGTCCCAGTTCATCGTTTTGACGGTGGATGGAATCAGGAGTACCAAGTACAGTGGCTCAAAGAATGCAGAAAGAAAGGCATCAACTCTTGCATGTCCATTAGAACGGTGATATTCAACACAAGGCCAGCAAGCTGATGAGTGATTTGGAACGATTCACCCCGGTGGAGGCCAAGTTCGCCAAGCACGCCATGGCGGAAGGTAAGAACGACAGTCTCAATGGTGTGATCGGTGAAAAAGTGCACCTCAAGGATCTACAAACTGCTCGAGCGCTTCACTTCGACGGAATCAAAACGCTTCCATTGGAAACCGCCCGAGACACGCTTCTGGTTTGCGCCATCCACGACGATGATCTCGAGATCTTCATCTCAATCATGCGTGCGACGTCAGGCTGCTCCAACGACGATGAGTTCCGGATCAACCAGGATGGTCGTACCATGATGCTAGCCGAGCGTGAACACATCGGGTATGGTTGTGATCTGTGCAATGTAATGCCCATTAGGGGGCTTCGTTACAAACCCATCTGTATGCCAGAGATGGATTTGTGCCCGTCTTGCTGCTCACTCGGCCTTTATCCCGGCCATGGTCCACATTCGTTGGACGAGTATGCACCGTTTGTGCTGGGAATTGAGCGAGGCACCGTTCGCTTCTTGGAGAACGACAGTGTTTTGACAGTCGCGGTTGGCGATGGCGCGTTCCGCATTGTCGAGTGGCTCGTGTGCGAGTTTGGCTGCGACCCATTCGCCAAGACCTTTTATGGCTGCAATGCCATTGAACTGTGCGACCGATTCGATGGGACCAACCAAGAGACACGCGATCAAATGCGATTATTCATGACCCAGTACAAGCACCGTCGCGATTTCATGACGACCGCGTCGACGTTGATGCAAGCCTCCCACGTGAGCTACAACGCCATCGATCAACTCGTGCCGCTGATCACCAGCGTGCAGGATTTGCGCACCGTGTTCACTTTTGGCAATGCGCATCTGACCAAAGAGGAACTCAAGAGACTGCTGTTGCGTGCGTTCAACCACGTGATGACCGAAAAGCTAGTGCTGGACGACGAGGCGTCGTTGTTTTCCGACTTGGAGTTGGAGGAATGTGACAAGCGAGAGCTGCTCGATCCTTTGGAACTGCGGCGATACAGTCGAGAGAACGTGCGCGTCAACATGGAGAACGCCCAGTGGGTGAAAGAGATCAAGAAAAGCATTCAAAAGCTCACCGCAAGTCGACAACGTGGACCGACAACTCGCATCGGTGAAACGCCACTTTGACGATCTCAAAAGCGCGTTGGTCGCCAAGGAAGAAATGGAAGAACGGCGTGAAAAGTGTAAGCGCTTTGTGTCGTTTTTGTCGATGGGGCTGTGCATGGTCGGTGGACCGTGGCCGACAAGGAAGCCGAAGTTGTGTTCAACGATGGCGTCGAGGCTCTGCTGTTAAAGGCACAGGTCGATTCAGGCGATTTCGCCGAGGTAATGCGAGAAGTCGTCAATTTGGAGCAGGCTACGACAACACCAAACCGCCAATCCGTGAACGCCCACGAAAACAAACCCAATGCTTCAATGGGCAAACCGGCCACTGCAAGTGCTGCCTCGGGATCAAAGAACAACCAAGTGAAAAGTGTGACCACGCAGGACCTCAAGAAGGTGAATCTCCACACAGCGTTCAAGCCAACTGCGATGCAAAAGGCAGTGAGCTTTAAAGTGCAGACCAACGACGAGACAAAGATGGACCCCCACGAGCATCATCAGGCGGTGTACCATAGCGAAGGAGACCTGGATACTATTCAGGCATGCTGGAGGACATCGTGATGAATCCTGACACAGTAAACAACGAGTTGGAAGTGGATGTGATCGACAAAGGAGTACCCAAGCGCGTGAACATCCAACCGCAAGTGTTGGCGTCGTATCTAGGTTACGTCGACATTGTCGACTACTCTTTTACGCAAGCTCCAAATTTGGTGCCCAAAGAAAAGGAGAAAGTCACGCGTTTGCGAGCCAAAAAGGCGACCCCCATGGACTCCGCTAGTGCCGCAGCATAGAGGAATTCCCACCCAAGCTTTGTACTAAGTCGTTCATCAGTCCGATTCACCTTGCATGAATGTTGTATCAGAGCACCAACAAAAGGTTTCATCTTTGGTCAGTTGGGTAGCTACTCGAGTTCTTGTTCTTTGGGAGTACACTCTAGCCATTCAATAGGGAAGAGTCCGGATGAAACTAAGTACCATCATCGTCAGCACTATATCGGAAGATGCAACTCATTGGACAGAGTGAATTGCTCCTCTTGATTCAATTGTTTTGGTAATTGGTCGCCTCTTGAAGGATTAGGGAGGAAGAAAGGTGTGATTCGAGTTCTGGTATCTGCCATTCATCTTGATGGTCTCGATAGCTTCGTCTCGGTCACACTGCTGTGAGGGGGAGAGGGACCATCCACTTGGATGAAAAGGATGTGGTCAAGTGTTTGGCCGACACGACAACAAAGGTCGTGTTGAAGGATGGTGTGGAGGGTCTGCTGTTCAAGGTGCACGTGAATACATTGGTTTTGTCGCCGTATTGCGAGAAGTCGTCAGCTTGAAATGCAAATCAATCTCGCAGTCCCTGAATCGGGGACTCCAAAGACTGGCACGTTAGACAGCACGGATGAACTGGCGGTGAAGGCAGACAATCCAGTGCAGGTTACTACGCATGGAGTGAAGATAGTGGACATCAAATCAGACAGCTCTGCTTCCAAAACCAGTACGTTGCAAGACCGCAGCGAGTTTCAAAGTGCAGAGCATCGAGCAGACGGATTTGGATCCTCATGAATGCCATCGAGCGGTTTTCCGCAGTGAGGGTCAACGATGAAATGGAAGTAGATGTGATCGACAAAAGGTGTGCTAAGGCGTATCAAGCTGCAACCACAAGTGTTGGCATCGTATTTGGGTTACGTTAACCTCGTGGACTACTTTTTCAAGTAAATCCAGCATCTGGTGCGGAATGAAAACGAGAGAATCACCCGTTTGCGGGTCAAGAAGGCGACCTGCATGGACTCATCTTCGGATTCATTAACCAAAGCTGCGTAAAGCGCAAGTCGAGCAGACCCTTCCTGCTGGAGTCCATCCGACCTGCAAGGATAGATTGACGTCTACGTTACGATGCACCTCTGATGAACCTTGTTTGATCTTTGTTCGAAGAGCTGAAGTCTTTGACTCGTGCCAAGACTCATGCGGGTATGGTCGTGCCCACTAGCTAAGGTCAGTCAGTGGGTTTGAGTTTTGATTGACTCCATGCAAGCAACGTTGACTTCTTTTGGGATTCGAAACTGGTCGGCCTGCCGTGCACTTGAACAATTGATCGTATTCTGCTTGACCATCGACGATCGACACCTTTGTCCAGGATAAGAAAACAAGGACGAAGCTGAACATGCATGACTTCTTCATGACGAAACAGCAATTGGTGAATCTGTCCGGAACTTCTGTGTGTTCGCTGTCGAGTTTGCACAGCAAAAGATCCTGTCAAAGTACAGTCAAGACCGGTACCTCGCCAACCGTGATGGATTCGTGCAGTGCTTGCTGGCATCAACTCCATGGGCGGTTCGACGAGTCAGACAGAGTGCATCAACCAGCCAGGAAATGACGAGGAGAAGATGCATCGACAACAAGTCTGCGCCGAGTCTCGTGGGAACCTTGCGGGGTATTGTCTGATCGCTTTGGTGGAGCCCCAAAGGGGTTTGTGAGCAGGAATAGGAGGATAAAGAGAACAGGTCGTGAGTCTTTTGGCGACGAATGCCTCCGTTTCTAACAGTCAATCACATGAGATAATTGTCGTGCAGCCGCTCAGTTGCAGTGGAGACGTGAAAGCAGAACAAAATTCGCCACTGATGGCGATCCTTGTGGGACCACGAGGGTTCTCCTTTGAAAACCATGCGGGGCGTCGGCTATCAACGCAGATCAAGATCCACGTGATTCTTCCAGACCAAAAGACCTCGCTTTGCACTACAGGACCAATGTGTTGGTTCCCTTCGACGATCAGTCTCACCGGCAGCAGGTTTACTCACAAAGGCGTTGGCGATGATGAAGAAAGCCATCCCTTGGTGTTGTTTGTGGATCCTGCCCTGTTCCAACTGTGTTGGTGGCTGGTCGTGGTGCTTTAGCTGGGCGATTTCGCCTTTCTGGCTGCGACCGTTCGATTGTACCATTGGCTTTTGCACGACGAGCTTGCCAGGTTCAATTTCTTGGACAATCTGCGGTTTGACAAGAGCTACGAGGTGCTCAGCATCATGAACTGGTTGTTTGCCATCGTGGCGACGCTGCATCTTCTGGCCGTGATACCAACGATTCACAAGTCGTTTCAAGCCAAGCGACTGATTCTCCAAGAAGAACTGCCTCCTCCGCAACGATCGACTGCCACTTTTGCTTCTTTGCGTCTCGAATTGGACAGCTTGCGCAAGCAACGACACTTCCATCGTCGGTTGGAGAAGAAACGCTGTCATCAAACAATGTACAACTGGTTGGTCAGCTGGTACGAGTCGCTGGTCAACTATTACGTGCACCCAATTTTCATGATCAATGGCAAGTACTTTGACGATTTATTCCTGCCCCAAGAAGGACTCGAAGTCGCATTTCAACTGTACCAGGCCAATCGCATGAGCTTCTTTGTGGCAACGCGTTGGATCAACAACCTCTTTGTTGGCATGATTTGTGTCAACTGCCTTTCCACCCCTTTGATCCACAAATTCATTCCCCAGTCCAATATGCTGGTGCGACGACTCGTCGAGATCGCCATGAGTTCGTTTCTCAACTTTATCAACGCCGTGGTCATTCCCGTCATCATCTTCACCAAGGATGTACACGCCTACGATCCAGGGCTCAAGGCTTTTCCATCCGACTTGCTCTACGACGATGTCTGGTACGCCAAAGCGCTTCGAGAAAACGAGCAATAGTTTGTGACGTCGTACGTGGACTTCTGATCCACGATTTGGCCGCATATCAACTTGTTGCATTGTCTGTCCATCTGCAAGAGCATGTGTATCGACGCAAAGCACGTCGAATCGCCAACCAACCGCGGCGCAACGCCATCATGCCTGCTAGTGGCCGAGTGTTCCCGTCCAGACACTCGACGGCGTCCACTTTCCAGCAACTGGCAAGCGCGGAACTTGCAAAGCGCGGGTGGTGATCTTGATGCGGTATGTTTTGTATAATTCCGTGTGGAGCTCGGGTGCAGTGTTGCTCGGCATTCACATGGATGCCCAAAACACCCGGCAAGTGCATGGATGTGTGCTGGACGCAACGCCCTGGTGGAGTGGCGGAAGAAGCTCTTGTGTCGTCATGAACGTCAATTGTTATCGCCGCGGCATTGACGGTGATCTGCAAGAGATGGAACATGTACTGGAAGAGATCACCCCGAGAACCATGGTGACTCTGATTGTCACCCATTGCCTGAGGGTGGGCATGCGCGACGATTCAGAGGGTTAGATGATATTGAGATCTTCAATTCGTCGCTGACCGAATGGCCCGTCGAGAGCTCGCTTCGTGCACAGGATTTCACGCTACTAACGTCGTTGTACCTCGGTCGAACCAATCTCAGTCATTCGTTTCCCGAAGGGCAGGTACAGGCTTCGTTTCCTGTCACGTATGCGATTCTCTACGGCACCAACCTCTCGACGCTTCCACAAGAGCTTGCATGGACATGGCGCAGTGTCCGGGCACTTGTCGTGGAATTTGGAAACCTTCTCCAACTGTCGGAAGTGATCTGCAACATGCCCTTGAATGATCTCTCGTTGACTGGGAATCCGCTTGCATGGATGGATTGCATCCGATTTATTTGCTAGTGCCTCGATGTATGCGGTGCAACTCCTGGAACGCCTCTGATCGAGATCGCCAACGAGACGAACGGATCGCTGCAGCAGCTGCAAACGTTGACACTTGAATTCACCCAACTGAACGAGGTGACGGCCTACATTCGACACTGGGATTGGAACAATGCCGCTCAAGTCGAGCACAGTCTCTATGGAAGTCCGTACTGCCATCCGAAGGAGTTTCAACCAAGCGCAGGTTTGTGCGTTCAATCATGGCACCAGCGGTGAGTATTATCCCATTGACGTCGTTTCCAGGCAACGAATAGTGTAGCGAGCATGATCACAGCGCGACACATCACTTCTATGCAAGCCTTTGGGAAGCTACTGTGTCAACCGGGTACCCACCAAGCAATATGGCACTGGGGTCCTGAGCACAGACTTGTTGTTGGTATTCGTTTTCCTGTTCATCCTGGTCTTCCATACAAACTGTAGACGACCGACGCGATCACTGTTGGCGAGTAGCCAGGAGCGACTTGTACTCGAGTGCAATCATAAACACAAACAAGTTGTTGACCGATCGAGTCGCAAATGGACACGCTCATGAACCCTGTCTGGTATAAACTTGGGCGGCCACTTCGAGACACTTCGGCACAAGAAACACGTCGTCAGCCATGGATGGAGAAGCAAACTGGGAGCATTCTCTTGATCCGGAGTTCTAGAAGCGGTGGAAGAACGGAGCGGTCTGCATCAGCGTGCTCCGGCTTGTTCTCCACGTTGACAGTTTGGTCTGGATGGGTGGGACTCGTAGATCTCCACCGAGGGAGGGATCGTCATGGAGAGGATTTGGCGCCGGTGGCGTGCGCTGTTGACTGAGGAAGGAACACGGCACGCGACGTGCGGACGCATCGGTTCGTTTGTTCTCTTCTTTCTATGGGCCGTTCTCTTGTTCGTACGATTCTCTGGGTCCTGGCCGGTACATGGAGCAGGAAGCGTCACGCTCATGACGCGATCGACACGTAATGGAACTCCCAAAGCGCATGTTGATCTATTCTTTCTCCGTTGATTGAATGACAGACTCTGCAGAGTATTTCAAAACAAACACGGTTGATCACAGGCGGACAGCTTTGCACTCATGGAAGCCTTTGGGGTGCTACGATGTCAATGGGGTAATACCCAGCGACGGTGCCGTGGTCTTTCGCACAGACCTGGTCTTGATACGTCTTTTCTTGTGGTTCATGGCTTTCGTTCAGCGTTTTGGTGCAGTAGGGGCTTCCATACAAACTGTGGTCCACCCAGTCACTGTTGGCAAGATACCAGTCGCGAATGTAACCTGGTATTTCGTCAAGTAGAGTGTATTCGAGTGCCAGACGGAACATCTGCGAGAGATTTGCACTGGATTGCATGGGCAAATGAACCAGGGAGCTTCCTGAGAGACGCAACGCCAGTAATTTGGCGTTGACGAAGAGGTTTTCATTGATTTCGTAGAGTGCGGCATCGCCCGTGAGCGCCAAAGATTCGAGCTGGGGCATCTCAAACACTACGCGCGGGATCTCGTCAAGGTGCTTGTTGAACTCGAGCATGATGGTATTCACGTTGATCCACGTGTCTTTGATCTCGAATGGAAGCGTTGTGAGGTTGGTGTCGTAAAAGTACATCTCATTCGGCGGAAAGTCAGGTTGCAGTAGACCTTTTGGAAACGCACTGGTCACATTGGATCGAACAATGAAAATGTAAGACAGCGACAAGTGTCGCGTGCGTGGCGCACTCTCGACGGGCCATTGCGCCAGTGTGCAGTTGTAGATTTCAATACCATCCAACATGGCAAATTGTTGAATCGCCGGTGGGATCTCCAGTCCGGAACAATGCGTAAAGATCAAGGTGGCCATGGTCTTCGGATTCAGAGGTGCAAGAAGGGTCTGCAAGTCGGCTTCTTTGCCCTCAATGCCACGACGATAACAGTTGACGTTCATGACGACGCAGGAGCTTTTGCGACCACTGAACCACGGCGTTGCAATCAGTTTGCAGCCCATCGTTTCACTAACACTTTGGGCATCAATGTGAACGCCCAGAACGACGACGCCGGAGATCCAGAGCAGGTTGTACGCCAAAATGCGCATCAGAGACCCGACGCGCCAACCTTTGGGTGATGGCTTGTTGAGAGGATTGAGCGAAATCCATGTAGACTTGGTTCTGAAATTGAATTCACTTGGATTTGGAACGACCGAAACCTGCGAGTCCATCGCAGGTTTGGTCGGTTTGAGAGGGTCACTGGGTCGACGACGACGAAGCAAACTCTCGCAGATCATCAAGCAATTCAACAAGTTGATGTGCGGCCACAGCGTCGACAAGTAGTCATACGTCGACGTCACCAGTAGTTGTTGGTTTTCGCGAAGCGCTTTGGCCCACCAGACGTCATCGTACGAATATTCTTTCTTGAACGTAAAGATCGCAGGGTCGTACGCTGTCAGGGTCTTGGAGAAAATCACAAACGGGATCAAAACCGAGTTGATAAAGTCGAGAAACGAGCTGATGGTGACTTCAAGTACCCGTCGGGCGGTCGACACCTTGTGTTCCGGCACCAATAAATGCACCAAAGGGGTCGAAAAGCAGTTGAGAACAATCATAAATACAAACAAATTGTTGACCCACCGCGTAGCAATGAACATGCTCATACGTCTTGCCTGATACACTTGGGCGATCACTTCCAAGTACTCTTGAATCAGGAAAAAATCGTCAAAGCGTTTGCCATTGATGGAGAACGTTGGGATCAGCCAGGTCTCAATCCATTTGTGGTAGATTCGCTGGGCCTTGGTGGTTCTTCTTGTGTCCGCACCGTCTCCGACCAAGCTCAGTCGTGACCGTTGGGTGTGCAACGATCGAGTCGTCATAGTGGAGAACATGCTTCTCAAGGACACCTTGGAGAACACGAGCTTTCTGGCTTTGACTGAATAGTACACCATGCGGAGCAAAGCGAGCCCATGCATCACCGCCACGACTGCAAATCCATAGTTCATGGTGTCCAAAGTGTCGTAGCTGATCTCTAGAGTGACGAGATACAGCAGATTGAACCTGGCATACTCGTTGTGCAACAACCAATAGTACAAGCAGGTCGTCGAGACCAGAAACGCGACATCACATGCATGAAGCAGCAACACCAACCACCAACAGCACACAAAGAGCTTGTCATCCAGAAACAGCAGGAAGCGTGTTGGTTCTCGTGCCACCAACGACGGACGGCGAGTTGGACGACCGTCAAGTTCTTGTTGGCTGCCACTCACTGGATGTCTTTCTACCGCTTCAGCCGACTTTGCCGCTGCGCTGACCGGCAGCACTTTGGTTCGCACCATGTTTCTCTGCAGACAACAGAACGAGAAATGGCCACTAGGCGCTGGTGAAGAGCGAGCCCAAAGCAGTTCCGACCGTTACATGGGTCGGTCAAGAGTCGCCATCCATCAAGTCATGACGAGGACAAGTACCAATCTCCAGACATCGAAGCCATGCTCGTGTGTGTTCACGCCAAGTGGCACGTTGTTTGGATCCTACTTGCCTTCTCCGACCCTGACTGGCCGCTCATTCACACACACCACCGCGTACTGTTCTGGTCTCGACGTCACGGGGCTCGTTGAGGTGCTCTGACGTTGATGGGGCAATAGCCGATTGAACTGCTATGCTGGACTTTTCGCGCAGACGTGACGTTGGTTCTTCTTCTCCTCTTCCGCACTTTCTACCAGTGACTTGTTGCAGGAGGGACTTCCAAACAGACTGTGATCCAGCGTCGCGTGGTGGGCGAGATACCAAAGCTGGATAAACGACGGCACATCATTCAATTGCGTATGCTCCAAGGTACATTGTGTCAGATCATTTTGACAGTGGACGCAGAGGTTTCTTGCGGAAGAAACTCCAATGGACAGCCCTGAAAGCCGCAAGGTAAGCAAAGCCCCCGATCCAAAGAGGTCGTCCGAAATGCCATGTAAAGCTGCGAATCGCTAAGTTGCGGGTAGTGCGTGAGAATCAAAGTGTCCAGCGTCCACTAAACTCAGTGGTGCCAGAACGCCTTCGCCCTCGCATGCAGTGCCTGGGAGGTGTTTCACGGAAGCAATTGAGATCCAACACTATGCAGGATTGACGACTGCCGTGGAACCAGGGCATTGAGGCAAGAAGGCATCCATGGGTGGACTGCACGTTCTGGGCTGCCATGTGAATTCCCAACACGACAACTCGATCGATCCAGAGCAATTGGTGCAAGAGCTGTCAAAGATTGGACTTGTGGCTGGCACCGATGGCCACCGAACGTGCCGAATTGACTTCGGTGGCAGTGGTTTTGGCAAAACCTCAGTCCAAGAAGCAAACTCCACAGCTGTAATGTTGCCTCCAAGGAACAACAGTGATTGACGTGGGGGAGACTTGCAGTGGTGTGATCTGTTGTTCCGTGGCAGGCGTCGCAAGCATTCCTTCGCAGATCGATAAATACTTGAGTAGTCTGACGTGAGGGCATAACGTGAAGACAGAATCGGAAGAGGACGTCCAAAAGAACTGCTCGTTCTCATGCCACGCTTTTGAATACCAGCCATCGCCAAAGAGTGGTTCATCCCTGAACGAGTCATCTGCTGGAATGTACGCACGAATGTTTTTGGCAAAGAACACCAACGGAATCACGACCCAATTGATGAAGTGGAGGAAAGGACTCCTAGTCACGGCCAGAAGTCGTCGCAAAGGCGCATTCAACTGGCAGGAACAAGCCGATGGATTGGTGGTATGGAGATGGAATTGAGGGAAACGCTTGGGACGCGACCTCGAGGTATTCTTGCGCGAGAACATATCGTCGAAATGCATTCCATTGATCGAAATCATGGGATGGGATCCATCCATTTGCAAAGCAATTCTTGGCGTTGACGAACCAGGTGCCCAAGCTTTGAACTGATGACGTCGGGGACGTCGCTGAAGAACCTCACGCGGATTCTCAGGCAGCGAGAAGACAAGCTTACCAGCTTGAACACTACGAAACAATCCACGCACCAAAGCCACCACGCGCAGAAAGCGACCATGGTTGGTGAAATGCCCAGTCGAGATCAATGCATGATGATCAAGGAGTCCAGGACTATTAGATAGGTGCAAGGCAATCAGCAAAGATGCGATATGCGATTGATTCCCTTCAAAGCCGAGTCAATTGCAGTTGATATTCACGATGACATAGGAGTTTTTGCGGCCATGAAACCATGGTGTGGACTCAAGAATCCATCAAGGAACGGATAGAACCGTTTGAGTTTGGATGTGATTGAGCAGGCGACGAAGTCACAAACAATAGTTCGTTTTTCATGCATAGTCCTGGTGTACCACACGTCGCCAAAGAGTAGTTCATCACCAAACTATGACGTGATGAACCTGTAGAAGTCCATGGTGACAGATACCTTCAACATCTTCTGGGACAAGACGTCAACAAAACCGCGAGATCCCACTTGGGTCTCCACTAACCATTGGACGATCCAAGCGCCGAGTCACGACATCACTTCGATATCCCTGCCCATTAGATTTGTCGTTGAGGAAGTACCACGTCTAGGGGATATCGCCCTACAATCGTGCCAAGGTCTTTCGCACACACTTGTTCTTGATACTTTTGTTCGAGAGGATCCACCACCGTCTTGGTGCAGTACGGACTTCCAAACAAACTGTGAAGCACCCACTCGCTGTTGGCGAGATACCAACGTTGAACGAACATCGGCACTTGCTCCAACAGTGTATACTCAAGTGGCAAACGAGCCAGCGCACTCAAACTTGAACTGGAGCCAGCGGGAAGCGAAGTCAACGGACATCCCGAAAGATACAGCACCATCAAATCTTTGTTGGCGAACACGTCCGTGTCAATTCGAACCAACGGATTCGCAGTCAGCGCGATCTGTTCCAGCGACATCTCATTCACCACCGCAGGGATCTCCGTGAATTTTGAATGCTCCAGTAGCAGAGTACGAACGGCTACCCAGGAATCCTTGATGGATCGAGGAAGTGTCGTGAGGTTCGCGCCGTAAAAGTACATGTCCTGCACTGGAAATGAATCCTGCACGAGTCCAGCTGGAAGCGACGTCAAGTTGCTGTTGATAATGTCGATGTACTGCAGTAGTACAAAGTCTCCCACGCGGGGTGCACTCTCGGCGGGCCAATCCTCGATGGTCGAGTTGTAAATCTCAACGCCAAACAGTAAACGAAACTGGCGAAGCACAGGAGGAATTCCGAGTCGAGGGCAGTGCTCGAAGATCACGATGTTCATGGATTCGGTGTTGAGAGGTGTCAGAATGGACTCGATGTCGACTTGGCTTCCGACAATGCCACGACGATAGCAATTGACTTTCAGTAGCACGCACGAGCTTTTGCCTCCACTGAACCACGGTGTGGAACTGAGCATACAGCCAGTAGTGTCGGGAAAATGCTGGGCGTTGATGTGGATCCCAAGCACAACGACACCGGCAAGCCAGAGAAGATTGTAGAAGATTCGTCGTATCCTCGCGACTCGAGATAATCCGGTTGGTCGCCCATCGAGTTCCTGAGCTTGCCATTTGGTTCGAATGCGTCTCAATGGATTGGAGATGACAGGTTTCAGAGCAAGAATCTCTTGGGGGTTGGCGAACGGAACGACTCGGTTTGGTTTTGGGGTTGAACGACGGCCCAGCACACGCTGGCAAGTCACAAGACAGTCCAATAGACTGATATGCGGCCATAGAGTGGACACGAAATCCAACCATGAAGTCACAAACAATTGCTCGTTCTCATGGATCGCTTTGGGAAACCAGACATCATCAAACAACAGTTCATCGCTGAAATTGTACTTGACCGGATCGTACGCGTGGATGTATTTATCAAAGATCACCAGCGGAATCACCACCGAGTTGACAAAGTTGAGAAACGCACTCATGGTGACCGCCAACATGCGTCTCAGTGGGATTTTAGCTGCCGGCACCAACAAATGAATCAAAGGAGTCGACATGGCGTTGATGAAGATCATGCCGACAAACAAATTGTTGATCCAGCGGGTCGCAACGTAATCGCTCATGCGTTTGGCCTGGTAGATTTGGGCTGCAACTTCCAGGTACTCTTGTACCAGGAAAAAATCATCAAAGTGCTTGCCTCGAATGTAAAACGCGCCGACCAACCAGTCTTCACGGAGACTCTCGAAGCGCGTCGAGACTTGCAGTCGTTCGCCAGAAATAAATGCTCTGGTTCGCTCGGAATCGTAGAAGTCAAGTCGTCTGGCGTTGAAACAGCCACGAAAGACGCGTAGTAATGCCAAGCCGTGAAGCCCTGCAATGATGGCAAACACCCAATTCATCAGGTTGAGGGTATCATAGCTGATGTCAAAGCTCAGCAGGTCGAGCAGATTGAAGCGCGCGAATTCCGTATGCACAAGCCAGTAATTGAGCCGCGTCCACGCCACCAAAAACGCGAAATCCGCCGCATGTAGCAACACCACCATCCACCAACAAGCGATAAACATTTGGTCGTGTAGCAAAAGCTGAAAGCTCCTCCGACTCCTGGCGTCGGTCCTAGTTGCCATCCTAGTTGTTGTTTCCCGCAACAGCGGCACAGCCGAGCGAATCAAGGTGATTTTTGTTCTCGGAGGTTTCACTCACTGGACGTCATTGTCGACTCGTTTGGCGTCGAAGGACCCTGGCTAAAGTGATAAACGGCATAATCAAGTGCGAAATCCAATCGAAGCGCCCATACCCAAGCTCTGAGGCAACGCTCTGACGATTCGATGCGCCTTCACAAATGCATTATGAACCTGCAAATAGCTTTAAACAAAAAGCCGTGTGCTAAAATTGATCCTACCGAAACCATCCAATCGGACCTTGATGTGCACGCTGGGCGATTATGACCTTGACCGTTCTCCATCCCGGTTGATGATCTCGATGTACTGCAGCAGCACAACGTCTTCCAACACAACTCAAGGTCCGCACATACCAGGGCAAGTGTACCAACAACACGGTCTGTTGATCTCAAGATTTGGCTGTCGTCTTTGGCGACTCCGCTATCCACTTTAACCTGGAGGGAAAGAGAAGAAAAGTCAACGCTTTCAAAGTGCAAGTCTCCGCGGAGACCGACAACCCTTCCACGTCTTTATCGTCTCCAATCCGGAGTTTTACGTCAACATCCGAGGAGGCAGCTGGCAAGAACACGGCCATCTCGACTTCTCAACGGCTCCAAGGGACTGTTCACCAACGCCAACGACCGCACGCGCTTGCCGGCCAACAACAACCTCTTCACCTGCACCAACGGCACCTCCCAACTCACCGAGGTCACCGAACAAACAGGAACAACCTGCCAAAGAAACTCGAACTGCTGCACAAAGGATTCAATTCGGCCCACAACGTTTTCACAAAGGCATCTCACGTCGCCACCAAGCAACATGCTCTCCGAGCACAAGACGATGACCAAGACGACAACCAGCAAGACATCGACTTCCAGCCGCAGGACAACTGTCTGCTTTGCCCATAAAACACAAAATCACTCATCTCGACCGATTTCTGAGTCGGCTGTTGCCATCCCAACACAGCAGCTTTCGAGTTCAGATTCTCCATCAGCCATCCACACAATCACTCGTCTTGGCCATCGAGTCTTTGCATTCATACCCAAGTGCTGTCTTGAGCGAGGTGATCGCATACCATCGAACCTGCAACGTTCAAGTGGCAATTTGACCGATGCCACCGGGAGAGCAGCAGGAAGATCTCTCTCCCGCGTTATCCATGAAGGTCAAAAACATGTTCCGAATCTTAGCCTCCCGCGATCATTGCTTTACCACCTCCTCGTCTCGTCCCATAGATCCAAGAGTGATGCCTGCTGCTGGTGGTGGTGGTGCTGGTGGTGGGGTCCTTGGTCCTTTGGTGCCAGAACGGCGTGTTCCAGCATCTTTCTTGCTGCTGCTGATCCTCATCACCACCGCAGGTCTGCACGGCATGAGTAAGTGGTGGTGGTCCCGAGCTCGCCTTCATCGGCGGCGCAGCGTCCCACGCGAGGACTCGTCGTGGACTCGAATGAAAACGCTTTGCAAGTCCAGAGTGCAGGCTCAAGAGTGAGAATAAACGAATGGTCTGGCGTTCGGGAGGTGGCTGGTGGTTGTGCATCCTTTGGATCGATTGGTCTGTTGGTTCTTCGTTGTTTCTGGATGGGATGGCCTGTTTTCCCAAAACCAAAAGTGGTGATCTGTACGACAGACTCGAGTGGTTTAGAACCGAGCGCTGAGCTCGCTGCTTGCTCCATGTTGATATTGCAACTGGTGCTTGCTCTGTTTCTGTCAAGTATCGACCTTGCCTTCCATGGTCGTGTGCTCCACTTCTCCTGATGGTGTTTAGCCGTTGGGAACTCGTGGCATGTGGTGTTGAGAATTCGCCCGCCAAGTCAAACTGAATCGAAAATGTTCCATGGGAGAGAAGGTGGTGTCCCCAGAATTCAAATGATGGATGGACAATGTCTTGTAAGTTGTGTGGCCAAAGCGAGTGAGGAAGGAAGACAAGTGAGTGCCTATTGGTCTCTTGTGGGGTTGGAGTCGTTTTGCGTTGAGTAGCGCCTGGACGACTCGGAGCAGTTTCGACGGGGAACATGACGAGATGTGGTACGCTCGAGTGTTTTGATACCTCGTGAAAATGCTTCATGTTCCACTGGTTTGGGGAACTGAAAGATTCGATCCACTACATATACCAAGCATGCAACGACTGGGGAGAGCTGAGCACCTTCTACGGAGGCCGCTGGGGAACGACCACGTGGATCGGGTATCGTCCTGTGATGGTTTCGAGATCTTTTGCACAAACTTTGGCTTGATATCGCTTCTCCTCGTCATCATCATCGACCGTTTTGTTGCAGTACGGGCTTCCAAACAAACTGTGTATGACGGTCTCGTCGTTGGCGAGGTACCACTTGCGAATGAACGAAGGCACCTCCATCAGTTGAGTGAACTCCATGGGCAAACGCATCAGTTCATCAAGATTTCCAGTCGTGTCTGCTGGCAGAGTTGTTACTGGACAGCCCGACAAGTACAACCAGAACAACTCCTTGTTGGCAAACACGTCCACCTCGAGGTGATGTATCGGACTTCCCGCCAGCGAAATGGCCACCAGCGGCATCTCCAGAGCCACAGGTGGGATCGCCGTGAATCCATCGTATTCCATCAGCAGTGTCATAATGTTGACCCAGGTGTCTTTGATCGATCGAGGCAGCGTTGTCAAGTTGGTGCCATACAAGTACATATCTTGCACAGGAAACGTATCTTGTAAAAGCCCGTCTGGAAGCGACGTCAAGTTACTGAACACGATGTAGATATACTGCAGAAACACATAGTCCGCCGCGTGGGGTGCACTCTCCGCAGGCCAATCCTCAATGGTCGAGTTGTAGATCTCAATGCCATACAGTTGGCGAAACCTGCGAATGCTGGGAGGCAGACCAAGACGTGGGCAGTGCGAGATGATAAAAGTGTTCATGGATTCCGTGTTCAACGAACTCAGAATGGAGTCAATTTCAGATCTAGTGCCGTCGATTCCAAGGCGGTAGCAGTTGATATTCATCACCACGCACGAACTCTTTCGACCATTGAGCCAAGGAGACGAGCCAAGCATGCAACTGGTAGAATCGGGCACGCTTTGGGCAACTATGTGAATGCCAAGCACCACCAAACCAGACATCCAAAGGATGTTGTAGAGAACCTTTCGTGCCTTTGATTTGTGAACATGAACATGGTTTGATCGCTGGGTTTTGGAGCCGGTGCGCGAACAGGTTGGATGATTCAGAAATTCGATTCCTTTGTGCATAAACGAAGTCTTTGGCCCGGCAATCGCGACGACCCTGGTTTGTTTGGGCCCCGAACTGCGGGTCAGCACGCTTTGACAAGTCAACAAACAGTTGAAAAGACTGATGTGCGGCCATAGAGTGGACAGAAAATCGAGTCCTGAAGTCACAAACAGTTGTTCGTTCTCATGCATGGCCTTGGGGAACCAGACATCGCCAAACAATTGGTCATCGTGGAAGCTGTACTTGGCCGGAACATACGCCTGCACGTATTTGGTGAAGATGATCACAGGAATCACCACGGAATTGATGAAGTTGAGAAACGCACTCATCACGACTTCCAGCATTCGTCTCAAAGGAATCTGGGTATCCGGAACAAGTCGATGAATCAACGGCGTCGACATCGAGTTGATGAAAATCATGCCGACAAACAAATTGTTGATCCAGCGCGTCGCGACGTAGTCACTCATGCGTTTGGCCTGGTACATTTGCGACGCGATCTCGAGGTACTCTTGCACCAGGAAAAAATCGTCAAAATGCTTCCCACGAACATAAAACGCGGCTGAGATCAATCCACCCATCACTGCCACCTTTTGTCGTACGATTTCCATGCGTTCCCCAGTACTAAACACTCGACTTCGCTCCGCAAACACAGAGACTGCGGCAAATTCGAGTCGTCTGGCCCGCACACAGCCTCGAAAAACCCTCAACAGTGCAATTCCGTGGAATCCAGCCACTGCCGCAAAGACCCAGTTCATGACGTTGAGGGTTTGATAGCTGATGTCAAAGCTCAAGAGATCCAAAAGACTGTAGGTCGCAAAGTGATCGTGCAGAAGCCAATAATTCAGACAAACCATAGCCACGAGAAACGCAAAATCTGCCACATGCAACAACACGACCAGCCACCAGCACACGACAAACAATTTGTCATTCAGCAGTAAACGAAACTTGCTCTTGGTGTCGTTACTGATGACCATGGGATGGTTGATGCCGTTGAAGGGTGTCATGATTATCAGCACTTCCCCCAGCAGCAAGAGAGCGAGAAGAAGAAGTGCTAGTGATTGCAGGTGGTTTCGTCGAATTGTGTTGTGCCGAGGACTTTATCAACGCAGTTCGTCGGGCTGCATTGCTTCGGTTGGGGTTGCCATTTTTGTCGTGAGCCTGTAACGTTTCCTTGGGTTCTCAACAAGCCAATAACACGCGAAATCGTGTGTTCATGCCTCGACCACAACAGGTTGCTTCACGAGTACACCAGCACTGGATGCTTCGATGGGCCTCCAGAAATCCATCCTCCATGTAATCCATCCGTGAGAGCAAAACAAAGACGAGATCCCCCCCCACACACACACACACATAGAGAGAGAGAGTGAGACAAAAAGCAGAAGTTCTGACCGCAACGAACTCGACTCAAGCTGCCACGCGATTCGTTCATGGAGAAGCTCCAGCATCGGTCACCCACGCTCAACATGGTCGCTGCGGAATCACTGTCTCGATTGATTATCGCCCCGTGACGGTGCCAAAATCTCTTTTGCCCACACTTGCGCCTGGTACTTCGTCTCCTCCTCCTCAACCACCATATTATTGCAGTTCGGACTGCCAAACAAACTGTGCCTCACGCTCTCGGCGCGTGCAAGATACCACTTCCGAATGAATGGTGGGACATCCGTCAATTGAATACACTCGAGTGGCAGACACATCAATTCGTCAAGATTTCTGCTAGTGCCTGCCGAGAAATCGGATCGCGCGAGGAACTTCGAGCCGAGGACAATGGGAGATGATCCGCGTATGGCTTCAGAATGGCATTGAACTCGGAAGTGTTTCCCCTCGACTCCCAAGGCGGTAGCAGTTGATGTTCAGGACTACACCTGAGCTTCTACCGCTATCAAACCAAGGGTTGGAGCCTAGCATTCACATGCTCGCTGGACCGCAATGAAGCAATGAACTCGACCCAAAGAGACTCTTGGATTGCTCAATCACCGCTCCTCGCAAAGGACTTCCGGTCAACGAAATGCTTTGTAGTGGCATTTCCAAGACGACCGGAGGAATGTCTTCAAGCAGACAGTGTTCCAGCACAAGTGTCGTCAGATCGGTCCAAGTGTGTTTGATCGAGTCAGGAAGTGAAGTGAGATTGCATCCAGAGAAGTAGACTTCCTCACACGGAAAATCCTCTTGAAGTAGTCCTTCTGGAAGTGACGTTAGATTGGTGAGCACAATGAAGGTGTACTCGAGGTACACGTAGTCCTGTCTTCGTGGAGAACTCTGGGCAGGCCACTGGTCAATAGTCGAGTTGTAGATCTCGATGCCATACAGCTGAGGAAAGTCTCGAATGATGGGAGGAATGCCTATCATTCGAGACTTTCCTCAGCTGTACTGTGTGTTGAGCATCCACGAGCAAGAAAGTTGCACTCCTGATTGTACTATCGCGAACGCCTGTGTTCAGCGAGTCAGAGAACAGTTCAAGTCGAGTACAGCCACTTCCAGCAGAGAATTTTGAATGGGGTGGGGTTATCTTCCTCACGTTAAGGCGGTCGTTGCGGGATCACCACCTCAATCGGGTATCGCCCAGTAATGGTTCCAAGGTTTTCCGCGCAAACATGCTCCTGGTACGTCTTCTCGTTGAGGTCTAACACGTTCTTGTTGCAATAGGGACTTCCAAACAAGCTGTGAAGCACATTCCCATGGTTGGCCAGATACCACTCCTGAATAAACGAAGGAACTTCCTCCAATTCAGTGAACTCCAGAGGTAGGCGCATCAATTCATCAAGACTTCCTGAAGTGTTCGATGGCAGAGACCTCACTGGACAGCCGGAAAGATACAACCAAAACAACTCTTTGTTGGCAAACACATCCAAGTCGATGTAGCCAACTGGACTCCCAGCCAAAGATATGGCATCCACTGGCATGTCGTACACCACGGCCGGGATCTCTTCAAACTTGCCATACTCCATCAATAGCGTCCCAATATTGACCCATGTGTCCTTGATGGACGAAGGAAGCGTTGTCAGATTCGTTCCATAAAAGTATATATCCATCACAGGAAACGAGTCTTGCAGCAAACCTTCAGGAAGAGACGTCAAGTTACTGAGCACAATGTAAATGTACTCCAGAAACTCGTAATCTCCAACACGTGGAGCGCTCTCAGCTGGCCAAGACTCGATGGTCGTGTTGTAGATCTCAAATCCGTATAGGATCCAAAAATCTCGGATCGCGCGAGGAACTTCGAGCCGAGGACAATGGGAGATGATCAGCGTGTCCATTGACATGACATTCATTGGCTTCAGAATGGCATCGATTTCCGAGTGGTTGCCCAGTATTCCAAGCCGATGACAGTTAATGTTCAGAACCACGCAAGAACTCTTGCCACCACTGAACCACGGGGTTGAACCAAGCATACAGCTAGTAGCTCGAGGAGCACTTTGAGCATCGATGTGGATTCCAAGAACAACCACACCTGAGATCCATAGCACATTGTAGAATACATGACGCACCTTTGGAGTTCTTGAGTGGGAACGCGAGGTTGTGGGTAGTGGCATCGTGAACGGTGTTACAGGGGTCACATCGCTCTTGCACGGGTAGACTCTAACAATTGTACCGCCAGGAGTTTTCACCTTGGATCGTGTACGGCGCGCCAGCACACTCTCACAAGTCAACAAGCAATTCAAAAGACTGATATGCGGCCATAAAGTGGACATGAAATCCAACCAAGAGGTCACAAACAGTTGCTGGTTTTCATGCAGCGCCATTGGAAACCAGACATCACCAAAGACTTGCTGGTCACTGAAAGAATACTTTGATGGCTCGTAAGCTCGAACGTATTTGGCAAAGATCACCACTGGAATCACGACTGAATTGATGAAATTCAGAAAAGAACTCATAGTGACTTCAAGCGTTCGTCGAAGCGACACTTTTGATTCGGCAACAAAGCGATGAATCAGCGGAGTCGAGAGCGAGTTAATGAAAATCATCCCCACAAAGAGGTTGTTGATCCATCGAGTCGCGATGTAATTGCTCATCCGGTAGGCCTGGTAGATCTGTGAAGCAACTTCAAAGTATTCTTGAACCAGAAAAAACCCATCAAAGTGCTTGTCATGCATCCGCACTGCCGCAGCGATCCAACGATTGCAACTACGGTTGTTAATCCCGCAGGAGGCACGAAATATCTCTGAGCCGCCACCAAAGTCAAGTCGCCTAGTCCGGACACTCGCCAGAAGCACGCGAAGCAAGGCCAATGCATGCGAGCCAGCCACCACCACAAAGACCCAATTCATCAAGTCAAGTGTCTTGTAACTAATATCCAAGCTCAACAAATCCAAGAGGTTAAACGTCGCAAACGGGTTGTGCAAAAGCCAGTAATTCAAACGAGCCATGGCGACCAGAAAGGCGACATCCGCGGCGTGCAACAAGACAACCAGCCACCAGCACATCACAAAGGCTTTGCCATTGAGAACAAGGCGATATCTAGTGGTGGTTGGAGTGGTCGTCATGGTCGTCTACGCAGAGGCGATCCACCTCCCCACCCACCGTCGGGCGTTCCAATATCTTTACTCTCTTCTGGAGGAGGAGGAGGAGGCTGAGGAGGAGGCTGAGGAGGAGCTTCCTCTACTTGAGTTTCAGGTTCTTCGAGTCACCAATTGAAACGGTGCCGTCACCTTGTAATGGAGGGGGGGGGGGGGGGGCAGGTTGTCCTTCACCAAAAATACTCCCCCGGCCCTCCTCCTGCCCCTTCACCAGTTCACACGCTTTGAAAAGCCTTCTCAAAAAGCATCAACCAGGATCACCACCATCACCACCACCAGCCCATCGATTGCTGAGTCGATGGTGGGATCAGACAGCTTGTTGTCGCCATCAAGGAAAAGGCGTGAGGGGAGGAGGAGGAGGAAGAGGAGGAGGAAGAGGAGGAGGAAGAGGAAGAGGAGGAGGGAAGCACTACAGCACAATCGACAAATGCTTCCCCCCCCCCCCCCACTTCCCTTCCCATCAGCCCATCAGTGCTGTCCGTCGCATCGCGTCACCTGTTGGGTAAACGATCTGCCATCATCACTCGTGCGGCAACTCGACAAGCTTCGAGTGAATTCCTTCCTTCTGGTGGTAGCCAATCAAATCACCGGATGTTGCATTTTCCACCAATCAGAGCTGGAGAGTTGGATGCCTTGTGGCCTCCCCGCCACACCAAGCATCTTGGCATGAGGTGCGGAAAGACTCGGCATGAATGGCGTTGGATGCCCAACGAGGGGCCATTTGTTTGTTGGGATGATCTTTCTCAACTCGATATCCACGCTGTTGATTCATCGCATGGTTCCATCCAGTCAACTGCCGAATTTGGTCAGGAGCTCGTTTCTGACCACCGTCAATTCCATGGTGATTCCGCTGGTGATCTTTGTCAGTAGTTGCCGACATCCCCTTGTTGCAAGCGATTGCTCTGACGGGAAACCCTTTACGAAGCATTGATGCGGATATCTTTGTCAACACAACGTTGATTGCGTTGCGGCTCTCGGGATGTCCATTGAGGTCGCTGTTCAAGGAAACACGGGGAAGTCTGCGTGAGTTGTATCGTTTGACACTGGAATACACTCAACTGGACCAAGAACCTGCATTTGCACGGGAATGGTATCTGTTGCAGTCGGAATGGGTGGATCATAGTCTGTTTGGAAGTCCGTACTGCAATCGGACTCCGGTGGAAACCGATGAGGACAAGAGTGTGTGTGAAGCTCGTCGGCAGGATATTATTCGTTTGAGATTGTTCGTCCACAACGGATCCCGTGAGATCCTCTGCGTTTGGACAGTTGGCCACTTGATCCTTGCTTGCATGCTAAGTGATGCGGTGGCATGGAAAGGTTTGACAAGAGACAACTGAATTCCGATCTTTGGCAAAAAATATGATATGCCATTGTGAAGACATATTTGAGCACAGTTAGTGACTGCACTCACTCTCCTCAAGTGCTTCCAGCAGACGATGCACCACATCAACCGCTGTAGTGCGCAAGCGATCGGGTGCGCACGCATGACTGGGTTGAGAACACGAGAGACCATCGGTGTTCCACCAACTCCAATCAACTTCTCTGTGGAGGCGTCCATGAGTTGACAGACGACCACATCAACCTCAACGACCGCGTGCCCAAACAAGACGTTGAACGCAAAAATAAACGTCACGTTGCTCAAAACGGAGTTGGCAGTCGTCTTCCTATCCAACACGACAACATGCAGGCGGTGAATGCGCCATCATCGTTGACCGCCCATTTGCATCTTGGAGTTGACGGCGTCAACGCTGCAATCAACAGACCTGGGAAAAACAAAAGAGACAGATTTGTTCTGCGTCTACACGATACGGCGTTTCTGGTGTGCTGGTGGCTCGTGGTGCTACTACACGCCTGTGACATCGCGTTTCTCGTCGCCATGACGAGGTTGGTTTACTGCTCCATCGGCACTGCAGACAACGTCACGGAACCGCAGGCGATCGTGGTTCAGTCAATCAAAGTCGGCGCTTTTGCGCAAACGCAACCGTCTGATGCAGAACTGGATTGAACCCGTGTTTTTCATTCACGGAGATCACTTTGAGGATTACTTCCTGATGCACGAGTGTTTTGAAGGGGTGTCATTCTGATCTTGTTCGTTGATGACGCGGCGTTTGTCAAACGGAAGTTGAAGGCAAAAATAGGAACTGAAGGTGCCCGACTTTCGGTCGAATACCAGCTAGGAACGCTTTGGTCCGCCGCCGTAGCATGCAGGTGGTGCCAGTACCTTCGTCATTGGGCGCGGACTTTTATGGCAGCGATGATGCAGCCAACAGTTCCGTCCGCATAAACACAGATAGGTTTGTGTTGTACCTTGATGACAAGGTGTTCGCTGTCTGTTGGTGGCTCGTGGTGCTGCTGCATACCTGTGATATCGCGTTTCTCGTGGCGTCAACATGGATGGTTTACTGGCTCTTGCACGATGCGAACGCGCGCTTTTTTCTGCTGGATCTTCTCAGCTTTGACATCAGCCACAAGACTCTTGATCGCATGAATTGGGTGTTTGCTGGTGTGGCGGGTCTACATTGCTTGGCGTTGTTGCTGGTGCTGTACCAGTCCTTACGAGCAAGACGCTTGGATTTGGATTTCTCCATGCCGTTTACATGTTGGGTTACTGCTCTGGACCACCAGCGATCGCGGATGGATGGATCAATAACTGCGTTTGTACGCAAGTGTGACGAATTGGCGAAGAAATGGATTGAGCCCGTGTTTTTCATTCACGGGAATCACTTTGAGGATTACTTCTTGGTGCACGAATGCTTTGAAGTGATGGCGCAAGTGTACCAAGCCAACAAGATGGGAAAATCCATTGCGACACGATGGATCAATAATGTCTTTGTGGCCATGATCTGTATCAATTGTCTGTCGACTCCACTGCTTCATCGACTGGTTCCTCCGTCCAGAGCTCCTTTACGTCGACTTTTGGCCATCACCATGAGTGCGTTTCTGAATTTTATCAACTCGGTGGTGATCCCACTCGTGATTTTCTCCAAATACATCCTGGCATATGTCCCAGGCACGTATTCGTTCAGTGACGACAAGCTGTTTGGTGACATTTGGTACCCTCAAGCCATCCGTGAAAACAACCAGCTCTTTGTGACGTCACTAGTGGATTTCGTGTTCACTGTATGGCCCCATTGCATGCTTTTGAGGTGTCTAGTGACTTGTGAGCAAACGCTACGTCGAGTCAAGTCCGATACAAAGTCAAAAACGATCGTAACGAAACGAATCAAAGTCAACCCGCGTGATTGCACAAAGATTCCCCCACGCATACAGTTATCTCTCCCTCGTGGAAGATCCTCTACCGAACAATCAGCAACACCTCGCGTCATTTTGAAGCACGTGTTGTGGCTCTCAGGAGTGGCGGTGCTTGGAATACACATTGATGCCCAAATGGCTCCTCGCGCAACAGGATGTGTGCTGGATTCGACTCCATGGTTTGGTGGCTCGAAGACCTCGTGTGTGGTCTTCAATCTGAATTGCTATCGACGCGGCATTGAAGGCAATGAATCCGACATCGAAGCCATTTTGCGACCCCTCAATCCCGACACAATGGACACTTTGATCATCACCCACTGTCCACGTCTAGGCATTCCTCCCATCATTCGAGACTTTCCTCAGCTGTATGGCATCGAGATCTACAACTCGACTATTGACCAGTGGCCTGCCCGGAGTTCTCCACGAAGACAGGACTACGTGTACCTCGAGTACACCTTCATTGTGCTCACCAATCTAACGTCACTTCCAGAAGGACTACTTCAAGAGGATTTTCCGTGTGAGGAAGTCTACTTCTCTGGATGCAATCTCACTTCACTTCCTGACTCGATCAAACACACTTGGACCGATCTGACGACACTTGTGCTGGAACACTGTCTGCTTGAAGACATTCCTCCGGTCGTCTTGGAAATGCCACTACAAAGCATTTCGTTGACCGGAAGTCCTTTGCGAGGAGCGGCGATTGAGCAATCCAAGAGTCTCTTTGGATCGAGTTCATTGCTTTCATTGCGGTTCTCTGGCTGTCCGATCACTTCACTGCCGAGTGAAGCGATGGGATCGATGGGTGAGCTGTATCGTCTGGCACTGGAGTACACTGCACTGGAGGCAGTACCGCTGTTCATTCAGCAGTGGTACCTTGCGAATATGGACGTGGTGGATCACAGTTTGTTTGGGAGTCCCTTTTGTACCAAGCCGTTCATCGATGGCAGTGGCATGGGCATGGACGAGGTCAACGAGCGATTGTATCATGACCAAGTGTGTTCGGAAGATCACAAGAGCCTTTTGGGTCGGTATCCCATACAAGTCGTGATGCCACAACGACCTCCGTAGATGTGAGGATGGAAGGAGCTGAGTAGGCAGTAGCTCAGAACCGGAATTGGGTGACCCATGATGCGTCCGGGAGTGCCATTGTGTGAAACAATCGTGGTGGTGCTGGAGTGGGACGACAAGGAATACCATCAGCATGTGTGTGCACGACGACGTATTGGCACAATCGCAGCTCCATACCCATCAGAGTCGACATCAAACGAGTGTGTCAAAACCGGTTGATTCGAGAATATGCTTGGCAGGTGCCCACGTGCAGGTTAAGTGGCGTTGACCATACCGACCAGATAGAGGAGTGTAGCGTTTTCGTGGTTGCTGTCTCCATGCCGTGCAAGAAACCCTGCCACGTGCGATCTGTAAATACCACGAGTCTGAATGGTTTGCATCTCACCTCGTTGCAGGTGGACCCGGTGCAGCCGCACAGTGGACTTCTCCTCACAGTTGCGTTAACACATGCAGAAACGAACTGATCAAAGCTCATGGAGGACGCTGAGCAACGACTGCCTCGATCGGATAAAACCCAGTGATGCTCGCATGGTCTTTCGCACACACTCGTTGCTGATACTCTTTCTCTTGCGCGTCGACCACAGTCTTGTTGCAGTACGGACTGCCAAACACACTGTGATCCACCCATTCGCGCTTGGCAAGGTACCATTCCTGAATAAATGAAGGGACTTCGTTCAGGTCCGTGAACTCCAATGGCAGCCAAGTCAGTTGTTGGAGACTTCCAATGGTGTCTGCGCGCAATGAACGCACCGGACACCCCGAGAGATACAACCAAAACAACTCCTTGTTGGCGAAAATGTCGGCGTCAATGGTACGGATGGGACTGCCAGTAAACGCGATGGCGTCTAATGGTAAGTCAAAGACCACTGCAGGCACTTCCTCCACCCGGGTATACTCGAGCAGCATCGTGCCAATGTTCACCCAGGTATCTTTGATGGTCAAAGGAAGCGTCGTGACATTGGACCCATAGAAATACATGTCTTGGGGAGCAAACGCGTCTTGAACGAGTCCATCCGGAAGCGAAGTCAAATTGCTCAGCACGATGTAGATATACTGCAGCGATTCATAGTCCTTTGTTCTTGGCGAACTCGCGGCGGGCCAACTGTCGATGGTTGTGTTGTAGATCTCAATTCCATTGAGTGTGTGAAACGTGCGAATGATGGGCGGCACTTGCAGGCGAGGACAGTGAGTCACAATCAAATCGTCCAACACGTCTGTATTCAACGGTTTCAACAGTGCTTCGATGTCCGACTTGTTTCCTTCGATCCCAAGTCGATGGCAATTGATGTTGATGACCACACAAGAGCGCCTGCCACCGCTAAACCATGGAGCGGACCCCAGAATGCATCCCTTCGCTTCTGGTGTGCTTTGTGCATCAATGTGAATCCCAAGCACCACCACGCCAGAGATCCATAGCAGATTGTAGATCACTCTGCGTAGTCTTGATGCGTGCGGAGGGTCTGGAGAAGCTTTCACTGGGATGGGATTGAATGTTAGGGAGGCGTGACTCCGAGGAACGACACTGACCATCGTGGCGACCACTCGTGCTTTTGACACGGCGGAGCGGGTCACCACGCTCTGACAAGTGAGCAAACAGTTCAAGAGACTGATGTGTGGCCACAAAGTCGACAAGAAATCCAACCAGGACGTGACAAAAAGCTGCTCGTTTTCATGCAAAGCCTTGGGGTACTCCACGTCTCCGAACAGAATGTCATTGCCGAAAGAGTGCTGGTCTGGACGGTACGCCTGGACGTATTTGGCAAAGATCACGATCGGAATCACGACGGAGTTGATGAAACTCAGAAAAGCACTCATGGTCACCTCCAACATGCGTCTCACCGCGAACTGCGATCGTGGAATGAGCAAGTGAATCAGTGGCGTTGACATCGAGTTGATGCAAATCATGCCAACAAAGAGGTTGTTGATCCATCGAGTCGCAATGTAGAAACTCATGCGGTTGGCCTGGTAGATCTGGGAAGCCACCTCAAGGTATTCCTGAAAGAGAAAGAAATCGTCAAAGTATTTGCCACGGATATCCACTACCGACGCCATCCATTGCAGCAAAGCAACAAAGCTCCATGATGATGGTGGTGAAGTCGTTGGTGCTCTGGATGACCAACAGCCGACTTCGCTCGCGTCGGCAAAGACTAGGCGTCTCGCCTTGACACACCTGGACAGCACACGCAGCACCGCCAAACAGTGCAATCCAGCCACCAACGCAAACCCCCAAGTCATGACTCTCAAAGTCGCATACGTCACCTCAAAGCTCAAAAAGTTGAGGAAATTGTACGTCGCTAACTCATCATGAAGAAGCCAAAAGTACAATCGCGTAGTTGCCACCAGAAAGGCAATCTCACACGCATGGAACCCACAGACCATCCACCAGCACACGACAAACGCCGTGTCATCCAGAACCAGCTGAAGTTCAGGTTGAACGCTCTGGTCGTCCTGTTTGCCGATCAATGACACCGTTGTAGCCACCGACCCGAATGATGCGGCACAAGTGGAAACACCGTCACCAGTGACTTCCGCGGCATCTGCTGGGTTCTTCATGACAGAATACGCGGCGCGACTTGCACTTCAGCAGGTTGAGATGCCGTCAGTGGGGCCTCCACAAAGCGCATTCCAAAAGCGGAGTGTCCGTTACAACACAAATCGGTGCAAGTGCACTCACCATGGACACTTGGAGTAGGTCTCTTTCAACAGCGAGTCGAGGGGTACCCAGTCTCTACGACATTCTGCGTTGGTCTCTTCCGGTGTCGTGTGTTGAGGTCTGTTTCGCTTGTTGTGCGTCGTGCGTAACAAAGCTTTGCAGTTTAAGTCATCCTGGTCGAATCCAATTCTTTCTAGCACTCTTTCCCACTTCGGACTCTCGCTCATTGTGCGATCCATTGCTGGCACCATCCGTGACTCTGCCGTCATGCCCAAGGTGCACCATCTACTGTGGTCTCCAAAAGCAGAAGCTTTTGCCACTTGGATGCCGTTCGAACACCACATGACCATGCTGTCTCGTTCATCGTCGCAATTCGCGGTGCTCACCAGCTCCCTGATCCTCACGAGCAGCTGTTGTTCAGTCCACTGCGAACCATCACAACTACCAACGGCAGCCTGGCGACACGCACTCTCTTCGCCCAAGGCAAGTACTTCCACGATGTGAAAGCTTTCATCAAAACTGTGGATCGAGATGAATTGTTCAGTTGTTGCTGCTGTCCTGGGATTCCACATTGACACCACCACCACCACAAGAAGTGGCAGAGGTCGAGAGATGGATCACTCTTCGATTGTGCAAGTCATCTGGAGAACTATAGGCGAGCCTGCCGCATCTTCGATGCAAAGACAAACAATGGTGTTGCCACGAGGTCAATTGGATACCAGCCAGAAACGCGTCCGTGGTTCTCGGCACACACGCGTTGCTGGTACGTCTTGTCGTCCGGATCCGTGACATGCTGCTCGCAAAATGGACTCCCAAACAGACTGTGATCCACCCAGTCCGTTTGCGCGGGATACCAGTCGCGCACGTAACCAGACACTTGTTGCAACTCGGTACACTCGAACGAGAACCAAAACAAATCGCGCAGACTTCCAGCTGGCTGGTGGGGCAAAGCTCATACCGGACAGCCAGCTAAACGCAGTACAACCAGTGATTTGTTGACGAACAAGTCGGCATCAATCGTGTGGAGCGGGTTGCCAGTCAATGCAAGTCCTTCCACGGCCGGTAAATCGAGCAATACAGTCGGGATTTCCTCGAATTGACAGAACTCCAACACCAGTGTGCCCACATGGGCCCACGTGTCCTTGATGGACCCAGGAAGCGACGACAAATGGGTTCCGTAAATGTACATTTCTTCCACAGGCAACTCGTCGGTCAAGAGTCCTTCCAGAAATGAGTCGGTCTCATTGCTTAGCACCACGTAAATGTACTCGAGTCGTCGGTAGTCTTGTGCACGTGGGGAGCTCTCGGCGGACCATTGATCAATCGTCGAGTTGGTAGAGTTCAAAGCCGCAGAGCATGCAAAAGCTTCGAATGCTCGCAGGGATGCCCAGTCGTGGGCTGCCGGCAGCGTAGAGAAAACGAGTTGACGCGCTTTGGAAACCTTGCAGCAGCATCCAGCACCGAGCAATCAAACGGCCTCCGGCCACCTCACCAAAGCCCCAATTCATGGCATTCAAGATGCTATAACTGATTTCAAACCGCAAGAGGTCAGAGGGCCATGTCATCGTGCAAGAGCCAATCCAAGAGCCTCACCACGGCGACGAGAAACGCGAGATCACTCACATGAAACAAACACACCAGTCGACGCGGGAAGCTGGTTGTTCTGGGTGTTGGAGAAAGCAGATCGGAACAGCTTTCGTGACCTGAATGAGTTGCAAGTCTAAGCGTTGGGTAATCATTCCAGCGAGGTGAGGCGTTGCTCTACCGAGTGCGTGGTAGACGGCGGTGATGGCCATACGCCTACGCAACTATAGGGTCAGCTAATCCTTCTTTCTTTTTTTTTCTTGTGAGCTGGCAGCAGGATGCAAAGCGGTTGGTTGGGTACCTTGCGCATTTGTTGCAACAGCTTCAAAATGACTTGGGAATCGCCTCGATAAATGTCCATTTTCTTCTGTAACAGGCTCCACGAGATCGACTTCTTTTTGGTTTGAAGCACGGCCAGTGCTTTGGAAATGTTGTACAACGCATTGGCTTTGGTCTTTGGGTGGCGACACACGCCTTCCATGGTTCGCATCACTTCCAGCTTTTCCACAATGCGACAGAGAAGCACTCCTGACCGGAATTCTTGAAGTCTAGCTTGGCCACTCTGACAAGAAACGTTACGAACAACAGGACCGCCATTCAGAACAGTGCTTCGAGTCAACAAAAAAGTCCATCACCCGATGACTCACTTTGAATTGCTCCGGTCGCTTCAAGTTAACCCCAAGGCTCTCCAACCATCCCAAAAGTTCGCTGGCAAGCTGTTGATGCGCGTGGATCTCTTTGGTTCGATTACTATTCGTTTCGTTGATGCTGCTCGGACTCGTCACTGGGCTGAGGCAGTCCCCTGGTTGAGCCTTTGGTGAAGTCAACGACGTTATGCAATGCGGAGACAACGGCCGAACCGACGGTGGATCCACTTTGAGCTTGGGAGGCGTGGGCGTTGGTCGACACTTGGAGGCAGGTAACTCTGGCATTTTCGGGGAATGCAGCGGCGACTCGATCTCTTGATCAGTAGGCTGCAGGGCCGCAGGAACGTCTGTGACAGAGTGTGGACGTCGCAGTTTGGTGTCAATGACCAACTTGGAGAATTCCACAAGCTGTTGTGGTTGTTGTGGTTGTTGTTGTTGTTGTTGTTGTTGTTGTTGTTGTTGTTGTTGTTGTTGTTGTTGTTGTTGGTTCTCTGTCGTGACCGTGGCTGGCGGTGGTGGCGCTCTTGCGAAAATGTCGTGCTCTCTTTTGAATCGGAACTCACCAGCAGCTTCGGACGCTCGTGGAATCAAATCCTCATTCATCGCGTCGCTGCTCTCCCAAGCGACTTTGACTTTTTCTTCCGTACCCATGGACGAAAGATCGCGTTGAGCACGTGCTATCATACGAGTAAGCTCCAGCCCTTCGTGGCAAACAAGCCTGCTTGCAGGAATATCGGATTCAAGGGAGCGACCGCAATTGCACGGATGCATGCCTTTCGACAACGAAGAAGGCACCAATGGGTGCTGTGGAACTCCAGCTTGGTCCGTATCAATGGGTTCGGTGCAGTGGTCCATGCCTGGAGCGCCGCCGTTCTGGTGGGTTCCTTGACGTTGCTGGGTTTGAGCAAATCGCCAAATCTGCCAGAGAATGCCATAAACCACTTGCGAATTCCCCATCAACACCGCTTCCGGGTCCAGATAGCTCTCTTCAATCTGTAGAAGCGCCTGAGCATCGACCAACACATGGAATGCTTGGTCGAGATTCGATCTGCCATCCTCCACAAACAAGTGAGTTGTGAGTGCTTGTAACCCAGGAAAAGAGAAGAGAACTGAAGGAGCCTACCGGACTTGATTCAAGGTTTTCGGGGTCTTGTAATAGCTGATCCGTTCGGCTTCTGTCCACTGGTGCAAGCGGTTGAGCAATTCACTGGTGCAAACAAGAGAGGTGCTGTTGACTCATGTGTCGCGCAAATGCTGGAATGGTTCTACGACGAGCCCACCTACCACAACAAAACGCCATTGCGCAAGGAATCGTGAAACAGTCCGGCCATTGCAGCAGCAGCGGCTGGACTTTTCGGACGTGTCAAGAGTTCATTGGCTTGAAGCCACTCCCGAACAACTCGAATCTGTTCACTGGTGATGTATTTACGGCGCTTTTGCGCGATTTTGGCATGCAAGAGCGATAATTCTTGTCGGATTTGCTTGGGTTTTGCGTCTTTCTTGTCGTGTAATGGTTTGTGGCTGGGTATTGGCCGACTGCGACTCCATTTTCCATTGGTTGGGAGGTGTGGTTGTTGCTGTTCTTGGTCATGAAGTCGCTGCTGAAGCTGCTCGGACTCCTGGACTGGATGAATGGTCGTGGGTTCACGTTGACTGACTTCTTTCTGGATGTCGCTGAGCAAACACCACACATTCAGTTCTTGCCGCTCCTCGGTGGCGCCAGGATGACAAGCTCGAAGCTTTCGAATGCGGGTGACTGGGTCTGGTCGATACAGACCCATTTCTTCAAGTGAACCCAGAGCTAACCGCAAGTTTTCTTCACATTGCTCTTTCGAACGAGGTTGTTGGTGGCTGCCGCGAAGCGTCGCAAACGTCGATGGGCGGTTTTCGTCAGAGGATCTACTCGCCGATGGTGGTAGCACACGAACTCTGTCCTTGAAATGGGTTCCGCCGTACTTGAGTAAAAGCAACGCCGATAATTCACACAGAATCGTTCCATCTTGAAACAAATCCTGCAGCTTTTCCATGAACGCGTCTGGTGTAAGAGCGGCAAAGCGTTTGCCGTCGTCGTTGTCACCTTGCCCAAGAAGCCTTTGAAGTCGCAAATCCACCCCGAGACTATCGAGCCAATTGCAGATTTCCATGGCCTGACGTTGATCAGCCGAGAGGTTCGAGTTGTCACCATTCTTTCCACGCAAGGGAAGAGGTTTGTTCTCGGCTGTTTGGCGCCGTTTTAACCGCAAGTCCGTTGTATCCTGCAATGTTACGGAGCGAAGCACAGCTATCTGCGTCGTGTCGTGGCCACGAGCACCTGTTTTATCCCTGCGCGAGTTGGTTTGCGGTCGTTTCGACACTCGGGTCGAGGAATTCCACCTTCGTCGACTCGCAATTGCTTGTGGGCCTTTCCTGTCACTTACTCTACTGCGAACACGATGAGCTTGTTGATCTCCCGAGTGATCCTTCGACCGGAATCGATCGGAAGACAACCCAACGATGCGAAGTCTTTTGCGTCGATGGTTTTTCGACAGATCGTTTCGGCGAATCACCACTCCTTTCACACTGTGGAACTTGGCTTTCCCGAGTGGTCGACCTGAGTCCACCCGGTGGTTGTCAAAGACTGGCTCTGCGTGCCTTGTAGCTGGGCCACGAGCCTTTTCGTCGTCATCTCTGTCATCCATCAAGAAATGCTGGTCGCCATTGGATGCAGCTTTGTCCACAACAGTATTGAGGCTCTCTTTGCTTCCCTGGGGGATGGTGGTTCTTGGCGCATGTTCGTGTTGGTTGGTGACCTTGGCAGGTAGCGATTGTTCCCAGAGTCGCTTGAGCACACAAACAACAGCACAAATGGCTTCTTTGTCGCCATCGAGAACTCGTTGTGCGCATGAAACGTCGTTGACCACATAAATCGCATCCTGCGGGTCTTGTAGACGTGCATTTTGCGCCACAAACTCGACGATTTGACGCATTTGGCGTCGCTTTTGCGTGTGGTCCCATCCGATTGGGTGCGTGAGTAGATCCGACGCGTCACTGTTGGATGCTTCTTCTTGTTCTTCCACAAACACTTGGTCCAAAGAAGCTTCTGGCGTGTGAACTCGGTGGCGGCAATGGCTCACAATGCTCTGCAACACGTCACCAAAGCGCAAATCCTCGAGGGTTTCTACGAGCAGACAGCTGGCCATCGGCAACGAATTGATCCAATGCAGCAGTTGGCGTTCAAAGTGGAGCTGCTGTTGTGCCGAGACAGCCGTCAAATCGATCTCTTCGACTGTTGCGGCTTGTACGCGCAGCATCCTTTCAAGATCCACACTGAGCCGTGTTGCTCAGGTGACCCCGAGCTCCTTGTTACACCCTGATCCTACATTTACTTTTGCTGCTGCTGTCTAGAGTCAGTGGGGGAATAGCTCAGTGGTAGAGCGCTGGATTCCAGTCCCAGCGGTCGGGGGTTCAATCCCCTCTTCCCTCACTTTTTTTCTCGACTTCAACTCGTCACCTTTGGAAGCGGATCACTCGATTGATGAAGATGTGTTTTGCTGGTGTTGAGGTGTTGATCGTTTCCAATTCCAATCAAGATTCAAGTGTTGGATGGGGTGATCTCTGGTCTCGCACTCGGAAGAAGACAGCACGTTTGGGCTCGGAATGGAGTTCATCATATTGACTGATAGTTGTAACGGCCACGCCGAGGTTGGTGCACGTTGCGTGCCCATACGATCAAGGTCCGGTGTGACTTCGATGCTTCCTCGCAACAAAACCACCGCAACACCCAATGCCGATGCCAATGGACATGTTTGTTGTGCCGCTGCCCCACAAGAACACTCAAGCCAATCCCATTACGTCCACCACCTTAACGTGTACCGGGCACCGAAAAGACTTCTCAAGGGTTCTTCTGGTCGTGGACCCCAAAGTGTTTGGCTTGTGGTGGTGCACCGTTTGCCTGGTGCATGGTCTTGAAATCGCCTTTCTGGTGGCCTCATGCTACTTGTACTATTGGATTCTTCACAACGAGTACGTTTCGTACTATTTCTTTGGGTACTACGCCATGTCGATGCCCGTTCGCGACTTGAAGATTGTCGTCGCCACGTTTGCAACTGTGGCTAGTTTGCATGGTGTCGCGTTGGGTCATCTCTTGTGGTGCTCGTGGCGTCAACGACAACTCGCCTTTAGCTCTAACAGAACACTTCAAGTCAAGGAAGCTTGGGGGGCCACCAAAGACCGCACGCACCTCCTGAAGATCACTGGCGTCTGGGATCATCTGATCGACGAAGTGATCAACCAGCTTTTCTTGTGCGATGGCAGATACTTTGACGATGCTTTCCTGGTCCAAGAATGTCTCGAAGTGCTTGTGCAAGTGTACCAGGGCTACCAGATGAGTGTGATGCTGGCCACGCGGTGGATCAACAACGTGTTTGTGTGTATGATCGTGTTGAACGGCATCTCCACGCCGTTTATTCATCGATTTGTTGGCAACGAGGACATGTTGGCCAAGCGTCGATTATGTGAAGTGACCACGAGCCTGTTGCTGAACCTGGTCAATTCGGTGGTGCTGCCAGCCGTGATCCTTGACAAATATGTGCGCGCCTACAATCCCGTGACCCACTATTTCGAGGACGAGGACACGTACAATGACGTCTGGTATGCCCGATCGGTTCGTGAAAACCGTTTGGTACTGGTGACGTCGCTTTTCGATCTGTTCTCGACCATTTGGCCGCATATCTGTGTGTTGAACCACATGTTGTTGACCAAAAGCATTCTCCAGCAAAAGCACTATCAGAGTTGGGTTGCAAAAGCTCAGGTTGCAGTCGCTCCACAGCCTTGGGCCTCCATGGCATCGTCCAAGACCAATCTCCAGGTTCAGAATGCTGTCACCAGGAGCAAACACTGGCGTTTCATTCGCAGGCTGCTATATAACTCGCTTTGGGTCTCGGCAATGGTGGTACTTGGTGTGCACATTGCTGCTCAAAGTGTTCCTGAGGCGTTTGGTTGCAAACTCCAAGCAACACCGTGGTTTAGCGGTCACAACCGCTCGTGTGTGGTAATGAACGTCAATTGCTTTCGTCAAGGAATCGACGGCAACGAATCCCAGATGCAATCGATTCTGTCTGAGCTGAACGCTGACACGTTGGTCACTTTGGTGGTGACCCATTGCCCAGCACTTGAGATGCCTTCAGTGATTCACCACTTCCACCAACTGGACGGCATTGACATCTACAACTGCACACTTGTCCAGTGGTCGGCTGCCAGTGGTGTCGTGGATCAGTTCTTTCCTGTTTTGTCGTATGTGTATTTCATCCAAACCAATCTGAGCGCCATTCCACCGGGGCTTCTGGAATACCCACTCGCGTCCAGCGTCGTTGAACTGGATCTGTATCAGACAAACCTCAGCTTTCTTCCGCCTGCATTGGGTCATCAATGGCGGACGATTCAAGCGTTGGTACTGGAATTTGATCGGTTTGACGAAATTCCGTTGGCGCTTTATGACATCCCGTTGCAGTATTTGTCGCTGGTGGGCAATTCGCTGCAGTACACGCGGGTTGACGTGGATCTCTTTGACAACAAGTCGCTTTGCGATGTGAGGCTTTCTGGAACGAAGCTGAACACGCTACCGAATCCGATGAGTGCAGCGAGTCTGAGTGCTTTGTTCGAGTTGGCACTCGAACACACGCAGTTGCAAAGTGTTCCAGAGTCGATTCGCCAGTGGTATTTGGAGAAAACAGCACAGGGGGTTCCAGTCATCCACTCCTTGTTTGGCAGTCCATACTGCTCGAGACTTCTGGACCAAGAAGAAACGCTCTATCAACAACAAGTCTGTTCGCAAGATCTAGGATCTATCGCTGGATACTACCCGATCCAATGGATTGCACCCCAGAGACTGCTTTGATTCAATCGAAAACGTGCGTGGTCCTCGTTGTTGGACGGTACAGGGCTCCAAACCATGGAAGCATTTGACTCCTCGCACATAAACCACTGGACATTGTTTGCCGTGAACCTATCGATGACTTGCACACTGCTGATCTTCTCTCATGGAGTCAATGGTGTCACAGGTTCTATAGTTGCACCTCTTGTGATCGTGAACGATACTGAAAGTGTTGAGAGATCCACCCGAAAGCAATGAGATTGATGAAAGCGATGAATGCGATGCAAAAGAACACGTTTTCCAGTTTGCCATCGTTCAAGTCACTTGGAATCCATTGCGTCAACAAGGAGTTGATGCCTCCGGCCACGATAAAGCCAAGCGATGTGGTGAGAACGGTGAGCGATTGACACACACTTCGCATCGATTCGAGCCCTTCCGTGTAAAACAGTTCATGGCTGGAGATGCTCACCAAGATCTCAGCGAGTCCGATCAACAAGTACTGCGGAGTCTGCCACCAAACGCTGATCGAGGACATGGGCAGTTTGGCAATGGAGTCGGTGCAATTGGAGACGCTTCCGACCACCAATCCACGCGTTTTGCGTTCCACCTCTAGCCAACCTGCTAGCACCATACTCAAACATGTACAGAGCAGGCCGACACCAATCTTGCGAAGCGACGTCACTTGAATGCCGCACGAGTTCGTCAAAAACGGAAACACCACGCGATCAAACACTGGCACCAGCACAACGATCACCAGTGTTTCAAGAATCGAAAGCATGGCCGAAGAGACCAGGGAAGGCGAAGGTGCTGGCGTGGACTCTCTCACACCATATCGCAAATCCATTTGACATCCCTGAAACACAAAGTTTGTGGTTTGTTGCGCGTAGGCCGTCCAAAAGATGATCGCAAAGCTCATGTATGGTATCAGTCGCATCACTTGCGTCACATTATACACTTGGGATTCGCCAAAGCTGCCTCCATGGATCCGCAGAGCGTCGTGAAGCCAATTGGTGGAGTTCGCTGAACCAATCAGCACGACCACTCCATAGAAGACATTGAGCGCACCTGCAAGTGCCAAAGTCAAGTGCCACGAAGAACCAGGTTGGACCAAGCATGACATGCCAGTGAGTACTACCCCAGGACCAAACGCAAACATGCCACTCAAGACCAATCGTCCTCGACATGTGCGCATCCCGGCTTGCAACACCACGCTGCAAAACGTTTCCAACTCAATTCCGCCTTGGCGCGCGAGCTGGCGATACCTCGGTTTGCCACAGTACACTGCCGCAAAAGCAGTCGAATATGCGCTAAGACAGATGCAAAAGAGTGCAAAGAACCCCGAGTGGGCACTGATCAACGGTTCAAGACCATTGACGGCAAGATTAGTGAGCGTGGCGAAACTCAAAGCAGCACCGAGGCCCCAGACCCAGTAGAGCCAATTGAAAAAGCTGTCTTTCTCGGCGCGTTGGCTTGGAAGGTTCACATCAAATTGGTCCGCGCCGAGCACCACCACAATGGAGTTGACGCCACCAGAGCCAAACGCGAATCCAAGCAATCCAAGGAGACAAAGCCAAGCAGAATCGATCCATGGGATCGCGCCAATCACGCAAAGAGCGAGTCCCATCACCAGAATCGGATAGAAGCGCATCATTCTATAGCGAAGCATTCATCGTTCATGGAGACAGCAACCTTTCGTCAGCCAGTTGATCGTCGATTCGGTTGATCGGTGCAAGCCATGCGAGAAGCAGGGCTTACGTGTTGAGAGGTCCTAACCATTTGTCCGCGATGTATCCACCCAGCAACGGCGTGCAGTAGTACAACGACAAGAACGCACTGCTCAATTCCGTTGCGAACGCATTAGTCATCCCCAGATGGCGTCGGAAAAAGATCGCCAACGACCCAGTGAGTCCACTGAGTCCAAAGGATCCCAACAGCTCACTGAACAGCAGAAACGAGCAGACCGACACCAGGATCGAGTCAGCTTGCTGCAGAGTCGGTTCACTCGTTTTCTGGTCTTTCAAAGAGCCCGCCCCGCTGTAACAACCAGCGTGGACTTGGTCATGTCGCAAGAAAGCCGTCGGTTCCACAGATAAAAGCAGTTTGGTTTCGTTTGGATCCGGTCGGTGGTTGGTCATGTTGCGTCTGTCCGGAGCACGAAAGCACTCCAAAGGATCCGCTAGTGCACGCTACACACACACACACAAAGATGCTTTATCATGCTCAAAAGCAGCCCATCAACGACATTCCTTCATCTGCCCGAGGCACACGTTCACGTACACTTTCGGCTACCAGAAACACGACAAAGAGCGAGCGAGCGAGTACACAAAGATACCGTTGGGGTGTGTGGTCCACTCGTCCCGGACATCGAAAGGTCGCCTACAGCGTGTCCACCAGCTCTCTCGTTCAGTAACCGTTGGTCCTGAACAGCTCACTGCTCTCCACCCACATGAGACCCAGTGATAGATTCCAAAAGAAGCAACAGCAGTAGCACCAACGAAAAAAACTTCTTTGGTGGCTCGAAGGAGATGATGTGCTCTGGTTTTGGGTAGAATGAGTGCCATCCATTCGCGCTCAACGCCCCCCACCCCCCACCCCCCACCCCCCCCGCCAAATGCCCACCAAAAGATCGTGGGTGCGCGCCGGGTCCCATCTTGAGGTTCGGTGGGGGGAGATGGGTGTATGGCCAGGTGGTCCACACCAAAGATCCGGTCCCATACAATTGCCAAGTCAGCAAGTGAGCTGCTCGTTGGGTTCACTAAGGGGCTGGACGACTGTTGGGGTCCCAAGGTCGGGCGCATCAACGAGGACTGTCCATCAAGTGAGCCAGCCATTCCTTCGCTCGTTTGGGCAGCTCCCAAGCACCTGTTTAGTTTGCCAAAAGCGACCCATCACGAGACTCGGACAGACCGCCGCTAACGCAACCTGGAACTCTCCACCATGCGCGACCGCCCCAAACGCGAAGAACAAAGCGCATTGCTGCCCGTGGACCATGTGCCGTCCACTGAGCTTCGGGAACTGGCTGTCTCCGTGGCGGCCGAACCACCGACTTCGCAAAAAGATACCCAAGCACCAGCGAATTCGCTACAGAGCGTTCCACCGCCCCCGCCATCGACCTTCACGCCCTTCACGCCATCAAAACCTTCGACGTCCATCTTGTTGTCGGTGTGTTCGTTCATTCTGACTGGTGAATTCTTTGGCTTTATCGGCTACAACGCCATCGTGGGCTCGTTGGCGATTTTTTTCCGCAAACATATGGGCATGAACAACGCGTTGGCCACCGAATTGAACAACGCGTTTCTCTCCATTTTCAATTTGACCCCGTTGATGGGCGGGTACATCGCCGACAAATACCTTGGACGGTTCAAAACGTAAGTACCATGGCTACCTGCGTGTGGGATTGTTGTTTGCTTTTACGGGTCCTCACATGTCAAACTTCTTTGTCTGTGTGTGTGTGTGTGTGTGCGTGTGGGTGTGGGTGTTATTACGTCTTCTTCAGAATCATGACATTCTACCCGATCTATATCCTTGGAATGTTGTGCTGTGTGGTGGGATCATTCCCTGGTGTGAGCTCGGCGACTCTGTTTTTGCTTGGACTGTTTGTGGGAATGCCCGTCGGTGCGGGCGGACTCAAACCAAACGTGGTGGTGCTCGGTGCCGACCAGTTTGACGTGTCTATCCCCGAGCAACGAGCCGAAAAAGACAGCTTCTTCAACTGGTTGTACTGGGCGTGGAACATTGGCGCCACTTTGAGCTTTTTGTTCATGACCAACCTGGCCGTCAATGGCTTTCCTCCCTATATTTCCCCGAAATATGGCTTCTTCACCAGCTTTCTCGTTGGTTTTCTCTCGTTGAGCATCGCGTTCTGTGCGTTCTCGTCGGGCAGATCCAGATACCGCAAGATGCCGGCGCAAGGAAGTGCGCTGGGCGTGTTTTGCTCGATTCTATATGAAGCCGGAAGCCATTCGTCGCGAGGCAAACTGGTACTGAGCGGAATGTTTGCGTTTGTGCCTGGTATTGGTGTGACAACGATCTCGTACTTCGTGAACGACCCGTTTTGGCATCTAGTCTGGGCACTGGGTGGTGCGGGATGCGTGGTGTACGGCGCCATGGTGTTGATCACTTCTGGAAGATGCACGAAATGGCTGCACATGGCCACCGTGACAAACGGTGGAAGTCACACCGCCAAAGAAGTCAAAGATGTCAAGCAAGTGATGCGACTGATGCCGTATATGAGCTTTTCCATTGTCTTTTGGTTGATTTATGGCCAACAAAGCACCAATTTCATGTTGCAGGGTTGTCAAATGGACCTGCGGTACAGCACTGGCGCTCACCCCAAGATGATCTCGTCTGCCATGTTGGCCGTGCTGGATGCCTTTGTGATCATCGTGTTCATCCCGATCTTCGACCGAATGATCTACCCGGCCCTGACGGCATGTGGCATTCAACTCACTCTGCTGCGCAAAATCGGTACGGGCCTGTGCTTTGCGGTGCTCTCCATGGTCGCGGCCGGGATCGTTGAACAGAAACGCAAACAAGCTGGGTTTGTGTCCGGTGTTGTGTCCAACTGCGCCGAAGCTGAAGAAGGACTGCCCATGTCAGACATCAGCGTGTGGTGGCAGACACCTCAGTTTCTGTTTATTGGCATCGGTGAAATCCTGGCCAGCATTTCGGCCTACGATTTGTTTTACTCGGAAGTTCCAGAGACCATGCGAAGCGTGTGTCAAGCCATCAATTTGTTGACCGTGACCCTCGGATACATTGCTGGCGGTGGGGTCAACAGTATCTTCTCGGTCTGGATCACTAGTGACTTGAATCAGGGCAAACTGGAGTGGTTGTTCTATGTGATTGCAGCGCTGGCCCTTGTCAATGTATGCGCATTTGTCAAGGTTTCCCAGGGTTTTGTGTACCACGCCCCGCAATCAACGCCAGGACAAGACACAGTCTCGGGCTTTTCACCGGCGTTGGCTCGTGCCGTGCATCGTGTTGTCGGTGAGTGGTTTTGTGCTGGTTTCTTCTCTTGGTTGTACCGAGTTGTTGGATCTCTGATCTCTGCATTTCGTTGGGTGAACAGGCAAAATGAAACTTCGTCGTCGCGAGAGCAACCCGTTGATCAAGTCCAAACCCGTGGCACTGTAGCGATCATTCTGGTGCAACTGGGTGAATTACAGCTACTTCTCGTTTGGCTTCTTTCAATTTGCTTTGGATCTGCTTTGCGATTCTGTTGTATGGGTTTGTGCCTTGTTTGGCGCTTAAAAGTACTCGAAGGAAAGGTGTGTTTAGCTTTCCATCGCCTTGAAGGGGAGCATATCATCGCATGGTCGAGTGCAATAAAAAATGCGTGCAGTGCAGTGCAGTGCAGTGCAGTGCAGTGCAGTGCAGTAGAAAGTCAACCTTTGTGTAGAATTGTTGATCCTTGATGCGACGCGTCACCTCGACAAAAGCATCGAAAGCTTCCAACACTTGTTGCTGAGCGTAGCGACATGCAGATCATCCGAGTGCACTGCAGGTCTCAACGTGTTCGTCATCGTCATTCTCCAGGTTCATCGATCGGTGGGTTGGATCCATTTATTCCCAAGTCGCCGCTCGAAAAGATCGGATTGAGGTTCGTGCAGGTACAGTACCAACTTCAACTACCGCCCAACCGCATCCGACCGTTTTGGTTGGTGTGGTGACAACTGCCCAGGGGCTCCTTGGATCGGCTTCCAACGGCCGAATGGTCGCACGGCGTTTCCGAAAAGCGGCGGTAATTTTAGCTCTTTGGAAAAACTGCCGACTGCTTCTTCTTTTCTTCCCCAACGCGACCTCTCTCTGTGGTGGCTTCTCCCAAAGCGCTTCGTCGAGTTTTCTGATCCGACCCGAAGCGATACTCTGCCGTTTTCTCGCCAACGTCGCAAAAGCTTTTCCCCGCGCTGGCTGTTTGCATTCTCCGTTGGCGACCTCGCTGACCCCTTTCGCTCAGAGTGCAAACACGTTCCTGTTCACGTCAAAGCGTCGCAAGATGCGTGCAAGAGTGCAACCTGCCAAGTTGCAACCAGGGCTTCGCAACTCGATGGAACGGGCAGCTGATCATCGTAATTCCCAGTCACGAAACTCGACCACCCTTTCTTCGGCAGTCATCGATGAACTGCTCAATGGATTGCCCAATCTCACCCCACTACCCAACACCACCACCACCACCACCAAGATCTTCAAGAGCACCAACAACTTTCATTTGTTGTTGAATCCCACGACCTTCCTGGCCTGTTGGTGGGTCGTGTTCATGCTGCATGCGATCGACATTGCGTTTCTGGTGGCAACGTTTTGGCTGTACTATTGGATTCTTCATGATGCCATGGCGTCGTATTTTCTCTTTGGCAATCTGACCTTTGAGATCAGCGAGAAAGCACTCGTGCGAATGAATTGGGGCTTCGCCATCGTGGCGTTGTTGCACATTTATGTCGTGGCCCGGATGTTGTACCGCTCTTTCAAGGCAGAACAGCTGATCTTTTCGGATTTCTCGCACGTCTTGTCATCATCAAGTCCGCCGTCGCCAACCCCCACGCAGCTTCCAGTGGCACCAGCAGTGGCCATGGCGAAATCGCTTTCCACGAAATCCATGTCGACCCCGGCGATGCTCACGTCGATCGCGTCGCCCATTCGTTCGCTTCTAGTTGAACCGTCGACTTCTTCTGTCGCGGGTCCGCAGCTTGAGAAAAAGAACCACCGCTCGTCCAAGAGTCTTTGCCAATGCTTGGTCAACTGCTGTTGTTGCTGCGTTCACTCGATCAGCAAGTCGTACGAGTTTGTGATGACCAAATGCATTCGCCCGTACTTTTTCATTCGCGGCAAACACTTTGACGACATGTTTCTGGTGCACGAGTGCTTTGAACTGGGCTGCCAAGTGTACCAGGCAAGACGCATGAGTGTGTTTGTGGCGACTCGATGGATCAACAACGTGTTTGTGGGGCTGATCTTTTTCAATGCGATCTCCACGCCGTTGATCCACAACCGCGTCATCTCCGCCTCCAACATGCCGCTGCGAAGACTGGTGTCGCTGACCATGAGCACGTTTCTCAACTTTATCAACGCCGTGGTGATTCCGTTGGTCATTTTCAACAAGTACATCCGCGCGTACGATCCGGGGACCCACTTCTTTGTGCAGGAACACTTGTTTGACGACGTCTGGTACGCCAAATCCATTCGTGAAAACCAACAACTCTTTGTGACGTCGTATCTCGACTTTATCTCCAGCCTGTGGCCCCACATCAGTCTCTTCAACTGTCTTCGCATATGTGAAAGCATGCTGCATCGGGATCGCTTTCTGTCCAGAAGTCCCGTTGCCCATCGGGCCAGCACCAAAGTTTCACCAAACGATCCTCCGCATCAACAACAACCTCGTGGCTCCGAGCTCAAACGCGCGAGATCCAGCATTCGACGAGTCTCGGATACCTTGGAACGGGTCACCGCACTGGGGCTTCGTCGCACGTTGTTCAAACAAAAACTGGCCATGGTGTTTCGCTTTTTGTTGTACAACGTGCTCTGGCTGTCGGGCGTCGTCGTGTTGGCCATTCACGTTGATTCCCAGAGCGCGCCTCGTGTCAACGGATGCCGACTGGACTCGACCCCCTGGTTCACCAGCGGAGGCAAAAGCGCATGTGTCATCATGAACGTCAATTGTTATCGTCGTGGCATCGATGGCAACGCCAGCCAGGTCGACACCATTCTGAGTCAATTAGACACCAACACCATGTTCATCCTGTCTTTCACCCATTGTCCGGCATTGGAGATGCCACCGAGTGTGCGCGAGTTCAACGCATTGAATGGCATCGACATTTACAATTCCACGTTGACCCACTGGCCGTCAGAGAGTGCGGTCAGTCCCGACGCGTTTCCACAACTCTCGTATGTCTACTTAGTGCGATCCAACTTGTCCTCGATCCCGGAAGGACTCGTGTACGAACCATTGCCACCGACCGTGCTGGAAATCTATCTCTATGGCACCAATCTGTCGTTGTTGCCTGGTATCGTGCAGCAGAAATGGACGGAATTGCCAATTCTGTGCCTGGAATTCAGCCAATTTCAAGTCATTCCACCGGTTCTCGAGGAAATGCAAGTGCAGTTTGTGTACATGACGGGCAATCCAGTGGTTGGCATGACGGATCAAGTGAATTTGCTCGGGCACGAGAATTTCTTGGACTTTCGCGCGTCAAAGAGTCCATTTGAGACCCTGCCAGAGACCGACACGCGTCTCAATCGTCTCGCATGGTTGTATCTCGAGTACACAAACCTCGACCACGTGCCCGAGTACATCCAACAATGGTATCTTGCAAGCGTCAAGGACGGCAAAGCAGTGGAACACAGCTTGTACGGAAGCCCCTACTGTCAACTGGCCTTGGAGGACGATTCACAAGAGAGCAACTACCAAGCGCAAGTGTGCGCCAAAGATTGTGGAAGCTCCATCGGCTTTTACCCCATTGATTACATCATTCCGCAACGTCCATTGTGAGAAGCGGGGTCAATGCACGATGGAGCGCGGGCATGGTAGTGCGAGCGTTTCGAATTCAATTTGGACCTTACAGATCCTTACAAGTACAAAGAGATTTCTTGCTTGTTGTTGGCCAGAGGAGTCCAATCAACGAATCTCCTCATAAGGCACGTTGCTGCACGACCACATCGATGGGATAAAACCCCTGGGCACTTCCCCAGTCTTTTTCACACACCAGTTGCTGATACTTTTGTTCGTCTGCTTGGTCCAGAGTTTTGTTGCAATACGGACTTCCGAACAACGAGTGCTCTGCGCCCGTGCCGCGATGTACATTGTCCATGTACCATTCTCGATAACACTCAGGAACGTCCTGCATTGCTGTGTGCTCGAGATACAACCAATGCAGTTGATCGAATCGATGGATCTCGTCGTCGCTCGTGCCATTTGGCAAAAAGCTAAACGGCGTGGCTGACGCATGGAACTGAATCAAGTCTCGATCGCCAAAGAGATCCACCTCGTCGGGCATACCGTTGATGGGGTTTCCCGTCAGAAACAGGAATTGCACCGTGGGCATTTCCGCCAGCATGGGCGGAATCGCTTCAAAGCGACTGAACTCGAGTGAGAGAATGGGCAGACTCACCCATTTGTCCTTGATGCCGTCCGGCAGAGCAGTCATGTTGGTGCCGTAAAAGTACACTTCCAACACCGAAGGGGGCAACAAATCCGTCAACAGCCCCTCGGGCACCGACGACAGGTTGGAGCGCACAAAGTACACATACGACAACAACGGAAAGTCTTGTTCGCTGATGGAACTCTCGGCGGGCCAGTTGTGGATGGTGGAATTGTAAATGTCAATGCCATTGAGCACGCTGAACGATCGCACGATCGGCGGCATCCCCAAAGAAGTGCAATGGGTAAACGACAGAATGAATAACGTTTGTGGGTTGAGTAACGTCAGTACTTGTTCGACTTCGGTCTGGTTGCCTTCGATCTCGCGGCGATAGCAGTTGACGTTCATGATGACACATGCACTTTTGGAACCTTTGAGCCATGGCGTGGATTCTAGTTTACAGCCGTCGACTTGAGGCACACTGTGTGCGTCAATGTGGATTCCCAGCACGACGACCCCAGACAGCCAGAGGAAATTGTAGAGGATGAAGCGAATCACCATCAGTACTTTCTCCAAGACCGAAAGCTTGTGACCAACAATCGAGACCCTCTCAATGGTGGTCGACGACATTCTCCGAACGCTATTGAGTCGCGCGCCAACGGCTCCACCACTCATTCGTCGGCTCGAAGAACTGCGTGCATCTTTGGGGGACGGTGTGATGGAGACACGATTGGCCACGGGCCCTTTTGAGGTTATTTGATCGCGGTGGAGCATGCTCTCACAGACCCGCAGGCTGTTGAACAGCGAGATATGCGGCCAAAGCGTCGACACAAAGTCCAACAGCGACGTCACAAACAGCTGCTGGTTTTCTCGGATCGAATTGGCGTACCAGACATCATCAAATAAGTATTCTTGCTTGTAGTAATGGGTTACTGGGTCATACGCGCGGATGTATTTCTCAAAGATCACAAACGGAATCACCACGGCGTTGACAAAGTTGAGCAACGCGCTGATGGTCAACGCCACTAGGCGTCTCAGAGGTGCATTCGACGCTGAAATGACTCGATTGTGGATCAGAGGTGTCGAAATCGCATTGATAAAGATCAAACCAACGTAAATGTTGTTGATCCATCGAGCCGCAATGTAAATGCTCATGCGTCGTGCCTGGTACACCTGGAAACTCACTTCCACGCACTCTTCCAGCAGAAACGCATCGTCAAAGTATTTACCACGAATCACAAACACTTGTTTGACGAAATTGTTCATGAATCGCTCGTAGCCGGCAACGATCCGCTTGCAACAGCATGCGTAGCAGCAAGCCAGGCATCGTTTCACCCGAGATGCTTGGACTTCAGCCTCACTGACTTCTTCTCTAGCTTGTGTGATGGCAGTCGACAACGGAAAGAGCATGGCCGGCACTGGGAAAGACGGGGAAGACGGCGATGTCTTCATCAACGTCGTGGAGGACGGCAAAGGGTCCATCGTAAATGGCGTGACGAGCGTGGTGGAACTGGGTGCTCTAGACCCCAACGGGCTCACCAGAGCAGCGACACTCGGTGCTCTCGAACCTACAGGGCTCGACGGCTTGGACGGAGAATGCATTTCTCCAGCAGCTGCAATCGGCGGTGGAGGCAGCGGTAACTCGGTGAAGATGAGTCGTCGCTCTTTGATCGAACTGACCAACGAACGCAACAACGTCAGCGTGTGCAGTCCGGCCACGATGGCAAAGCCCCAGTTCATGGTTCCCAGCACGGACGCACTCATGTCAAACGTTAGATTGCCAAACAGAAAATACGACGCCAGATCATCGTGGAGAATCCAATAGTACAGCATCGTGGTGGCCACCAAATAGCAAATGTCGGCCGCGTGGAGCATAAACACCATCCACCAGCACAGCAAAAACAATTTGGAGTTGAGATACAACAGGAATTTGTCACTCTTGAGCACCCCTTTGGCAGCCGCAGAAAAGCTGTTGAGGGTCTTGCTGGAATGGGCCGTGGAGAACGACGAAATGGCCGTGGAATGGGTGAAAGACGACGCAGTTCTGGCATCGTACCCGGAGCCATTGAACGAGTCCACTTTGGTCTTGCCAAAGGGTTGCACTCTGGCGCGCATGGCTTTTTTGACGTGGCAGCGTTGCGTACAGGAACAAGCGCTGGAGAATTTGATGACGAGTAGCGTCCAACTAAAGTCACCTGCAAAGGATCACCAGCCTCCACGCTAACAACGAAAGCAGTCGCTCAAGCGTGCAAAGAACTCCACCGAGGACGTTGACACGTTGCCAAAAATACAGAGTCCGCCCGTTGTGAAGAAGCACAGCACTCATGTACTCATGTAACGCCCGAAACGGAGCGTCATGCGATCCCCAAGCAATCACCAGGTGTCGTATGTAATCATTCACTGGAAGGAACGGCATGATGGAGAGCCGACGACCAAGCTCGGAAGCTTCTTTTGCTGCATTCTATCGAACCGAAACGCATCCTTGAACCGATATACGCTATTGGTCTCAATCATGGCCCGTCTGAGTGACGTCTTAAAATCTGTCCCATCATGCTACAAGGCCCGTTGTGGCACAACTACCTCGATCGGGTAAAACCCGGCAGAACTCCCATGGTCTTCCGCGCACACTTGTTGCTGGTATTCTCTTTCTTGGCTTTCCACGGGATGCTCGTCGCCTTCCTCTACGACGCCAATGCTTTTGTTGCAATATGGACTGCCGTACAGAGAATGCTCGATCGCCTTGCCGGCCCGGGAACTGTCAAGGTACCATTGTTGGATATACTCGGGAACTTGGTCCACCGCCGTGTACTCCAAGTACAACCAGAGCGTGCTGCCTAAAGAATCACTCGAAGCGTTCGGAAACGTCGCAAACGGGGTCCGAGACGCTTGAAATTGAATCAGCGAGCCATTGGCAAAGAGATCGTTGTGCTGAGTCATGCCATGCACGGGGTTGCCGGTCAAAAACAGGAATTGCACCTGCATCTCCGCGAGAACCGTCGGAATCGCTTCAAATTGACTGAACTCGAGACAAAGAATCGGTAGGGTGGCCCATTTCTCTTTGACCACCTCGGGTAGCGACGAGACATTGGTCCCATACAAGTAGATCTCCAGTAACGAGGGCGGCAACGCGTCGTGCAAGAGTCCTTGAGGAACGGAAGTCATGTTGGACCGAACGAAATACACATACGACAACAATGGAAAGTCTTGTTCGTTCACAGAGGCTTCAGCGGGCCAATCGGCGACCGTGGAATTGTAAATGTCGATGCCGTTCAACGCATGGAACGATCTGATCACTGATGGCATTCCGAGCGCGGGACAGTGGGTGAACGACAGGATGAACAATGTGTTGATGTTGAAAAGATTCAGGATGTCTTCCACTTCGGTTTGATTGCCTTCAATACCGCGACGGTAACAATTCACATTCATAATCACACACGAGCTCTTGCCGCCAACAAACCACGGCGTCGAGTTGAGTTTACAACCCGCGACTTCAGGTACACTTTGTGCGGCGATGTGAATGCCCAAGATGATGATCCCCAGCAACCAGAGAAAGTTAAAGCATAAGAACCGCAATGCTGCACGAAGCGCGGGGGGCTTGGAAGTGTACCAAGAAAGCGTCGACGAGATTCGGTCCGCAGATGAAGTCACGGAACGCCGTAAACGAGTGAATCTCGATAGAGTTGGAATCGATCCCGCGTAGCGCACGGGAATGACTGTGATGGATTCGCTGATGGGCCCTGAATCTCGATCCAGCATGCTCTCGCAGATGCGAAGACAATTGAGCAGGCTGCAATGGGGCCAAAGCGTTGACAAAAAGTCTATATTGGAGGTCACAAACAGTTGTTGGTTTTCACGAACAGACTTTGCGTACCAGACGTCATCAAAGAGGAACTGTTGCTGGAAAAAATGAGTCATCGGGTCATACGCACGCACATATGGCTCGAAAATCAGCATGGGTACCACCACGGAATTCACAAAACTCAGCAAAGAGCTCATGACCACGGCCACGAGACGTCTCAGCGGTGCGTTGGAGTTGGGAACGATTCGGTGGATCACTGGCGTGGAGATACAATTCAGAAAGATCATGAACACCACCACATTGTTGATCCATCGCGTGGCGATCAACGAACTCATCTGGTTGGATTGGTACACTTGCAACACCACTTCAATACACTTCTGGAACAGAAACACATCATCGAAGTACTTGCCATTGATCGAAAACAGCGGTTCAATGCAGTTCAACAACACCAATTCATAGCCCGAGACCAGCAGGGCTGCCCCCGTTCTCCATACGATCTTGACGCGATAGAAAAATTGCACTTTTCGACTTTGTTTCTTGCGTGTTGGCATACTCGAAGCAAAATGACCACCACTGAATCGTCTCGAAGCCACGGAAGTGAGCCGATCTCGCAGGGTCACCACGGGTGTGGACGTCCACGTCGCAAACGCCAAATGTCGTACTTGAAACGACTGGTACAGAGTGCGTACAAGCGCAAATGAATGCATCGCGGCCACGATGGCAAAGAACCAATTCATGATTTCCAATTGGTGGGACGACACGTCAAACGAGAGGTTGCCAAAGAGAAAATACGACGCCAAAGCATCATGCAGAATCCAATCGTACAAGCGCGTCGTCGCAATCAAAAACGCCAGATCCGACGCATGGAACACAAACACCATCCACCAACACACCAGCAACAATCGTGGGCTCAGAAACAACAGATAGCGACTGCTCTTGGCCGAGTGTCGCAATGGTCGCGTTTCAATCGTGCCAAATGCCGTGTTGATCCGAGCACGTGGATGCAGCAACAGATTCAAGGAGCCGCTGCTGGTCTTTGGAAACGCTGACGGCGCCGGACGAGGAATGATTTGATGGTCGCTTCCACGGTCGAAAATGGTCTTGCTGATCCGTGGACTGGTGGGGGTCACAGCCGTCGAAGAAGCAGTGGTAGTGGTGGTGGTGGTGGAGGTCGTAGTCTTCTGGAGGAAGAGGCTGGGCGTGGGATTGGCATGCACACGATGGGATTCACTCAGCGGGAAAGAGGTCGCCCACGACTCGGCCTGTGGGACCTGCGGCAGGATCCGCGGCTCCATCGTGGACTCGGCGAGGGGGGCTGCTGCATGGTGCGCCACGTGGTTGGTCACAATCGTGGGCTGCACTTTGGACGTCATATGCAGAGTGTTCGCATGAGCCTTTGGGACCTGAAAGTCTTCGTCGACCCGACGGCAACCTCACCCACACCCCACACCGTGCACACGAGTGGCAAGTTGCACGGGGAACGCGCTAAAACTGGCGTGGACGACTGGGTAAGGGGGCTTCTCGTCTAAACTTGGGCACTTGGTAGTTGGTGACCAAAGACAAGTATCCACCGAGCCTCTGAGGGCAGCATACTGTCAGTCGAGTCCGCGACCATGTATGTCATCCATTGGAGTGCGATTTCTCAGTGGAGACGAGATGGCTTGTACAACTCCACTAGAGAACCAACCAACCTGCTATCAGTGTAAGCATAGATCCATCCACATCTTGAATGGCCTGGCCTGATGCCATGAGAGGAGTGGACTTGCCATGAACCGGACTTGAAGAGGCAAATAAAAAAAGTGAGGGAAGAGGGGATTGAACCCCCGACCGCTGGGACTGGAATCCAGCGCTCTACCACTGAGCTATTCCCCCACGCACAGCATCACAACTTCCCAGCTTCCACTCAAAGTCCTTAGTGTACATCACGCCATCATGGGACCGACCATCACTCACGAGTTGCTCCAACATTTGGACATTGGAGATGTCGGCTGCCCTGGGAATGCTGCCAAGTGCTGCGTTGAATGATTGTGGCTGTGCTTTGTGTGGTGAAAAAATTCTCTGCATGGACCAATCTCTGACCAATTGGTGTACAAACTGCTGTGCTGGTGCTGCGAAGGGGGATGCAGTTGGTGCTTTTGTTCATGGTCAGGAGACACTTTTGCATGCCGGGCGTGGCCCAAAGAGTTTGTGCCGGGACTGTCTGGTGCAGCACGTGACTTTTGCCGTGGAAGACACGCTGTTTGGGGTGTTACCACGCGTGCATTGCCCTTTGTGTCGCCTGGTCATGCCAAAAGCCGTGTGGCATGGCATTTTGCAGTCCATTCGACCGCGAGTGGTGACATTTTACCACCGGCTTTGTGAAAAGGTCTGTTCCATCACTTGCCCATGCTGTGGTGACACCTGCGTATGCCCCCAATTCATACGGTCGTCGATGGGATTGCAGCTGAGTGAGGAGCACAAGTTGCAAGTCCACTTGAGACAAGAGGTAGAGAAATATGGTCGTCATCAATTGGCTACATGGAAGCTCTACAAGGCGATTGTCGAGTCTTTTGCCGACGAAAGAAGCGAATCATTCGATCAAGCAATGAACCTCGTGCTGAATCGCATCGAAGATGAAGAGAGACGTGCCGATCTACTGTTGTACCACCTTGTTCGCCACCCAAAAGTCACAACAGACTGCTGTTCCATGAACGTTTGTTTCAGGTGCAAACGGATTTGGGAGCACCCTCATGGCCAGAAATGCACCGGTGACTTGATTTTTGACGGAACTGACTCATTTGTAAAGTGCAGAAGATGCCGAATGTGGTTGACCAAGGACAAACACGAGGATGGTTGTAATCTAGTGACCTGTCAGTGTGGATCTCGAATGGATTGGAACATAGAACTTCAGAATGCCCTTTTTGTCAAGCGTGGCCTTGCTCCAGTCAGTGACTTGAACTCTAGTGAATTCCTCTGTTGGTGTGATCATCGTGGATTGTTGGTGAGCTTAGTTCACTACGAGTTGGCAGACTTCTTCTACGATAGACGTGGCAAACGGTTGGATAATATGGTACAAAAGCATCGATGTGGCTTGCGAAGACTCGTTTGCGGCTTTGTGAACCACTTGCGTTACCAAAAGGTAGTGTCAAAGAGCCATTTACTGTCGCAGATTCGTCACATGGCACTGCAAAGTCTGATCAAGCACCATCGCGAACAACTGAAAGATTTGGTTTTGCCGCACATTTGGCGACGTCGTTTTCGTCTGGTGGTAACCCCGAAGACTCTTTCCAATCGCAATGTGACCATCCAATGGCAGCGACGACTAAAGGAGAACCAGCGTTCAGCCATAACCCAGATAGTGGTTCGCTATTCGCATTGGCGACGTCATTCTCGTCGTTTCATGGCAAAGTTGACACACGAGATTCTATGGGAAGCATATCGTCGCTCGCATCGTCACGACCAAGAAGAAATCGAGGAAGAAGCACTTGATTTGTTGAGCATGCCGTTTGATGATGATCTGTAACGACCTAGACCTGCATTCAGGTGTGAAGATAACAAGCCAAGCATTGTACTATCAGTTGATGCATGGAAGCGATGGTTTTGTTTGCATTAGCGGACGAATCTCTTGAAGTGAGGAACCGAGATGCCGCCTTTTTCAAAACAACGATCGCATGGTGGTGTATTGTACAACGTCAGGATTTGCATGGGGTGGATCGACGTGATGAATGGGAGAAGACAGGTTCGCCGGATGTGAAAAAGGCCTTTCATGTTGATATCAAGACCGCCATCGAATGGTCTCTTCAAGCATGGAGTTATGCAAGTCCATTGACTGAATAGATAGGAGTGGTGCACAGTGCGTTTGGAAGATCTTTTTTGTAACATGACCATTGATCAGAAAGACGGTGAATCCCACCAACTGGAGCGAGTGTATCAGCAGCTGGTGTGTGTTTGACCGCTTGGATGGCAGAACTGGGTCATTTCCGATTGACAACGAGCCACTCGACTCGACTCGACTCGAAATGGATTTGATCCACTTCCAGCGTGTGTAATAAAGATGGAAAAGCCAAGAATGGTATGAGATGTTGCATTGATGAGGGCCTTATCTCTCTGTCATCATGGGTATAAGAAATGAACGTGCAGCAGTTGTGTTTCATTGCCTTTCCCAGAGCAGCGTTGAAATGCAACGACCCGACGCCTAGGAGGTGGTCCAAGTTGGTCCAATGGTTGCTTCTACGAAGGTTGAATTGACACAGCAGCGTTGGATTTCACCGATTTGCTTCTGGATGCCTTTGAAATAACCGTTTGAGACCCACTTCCAACGCGCAAATGGCTGATAAAGCATCGTTTTTGCTTGTTATTGAATCGGAGGATGTGTGCCACCAACAGCACACTGTGTTCTTCTGACGAGAAGGTCTGGTGATGCTTGGCGTAGGCAAAGCAATACAAGCTCAAGAACGCAAGGATTCGAAGAAAGAGGAACAAGTTGAATAATGGCTCGGGTTGGAAGAACGTCGCTGCCACGAAGTTGGTCATCCAGATGCACATGGACATCACTGCTCCCGCCATGCCAAAAGGATTCCGAAACGTGCTGCTCTGGATCCCTTTGTAGTTGGTGCGAAGCGATATGTACACTGGCCCGTGAACGACATGAAGGCACTCAGACAGCATAGAGTGAAGTAATGATCAGCGATATCTTCCCAGACGAGTTGAAGACAGCACAGAGCATAGCTCAGCATGGTTCCGAAAAGTAGCGCAGCGTAGCGAGTCCCAGTGGAGTTGGAGCACTTTCCAAGAATGGGAGGAAGCAATCTGGAGTTGGCCATCGCGGGGATCAGTTTGAAAAGAAGGCTTCGGAGCCATGGGTCATGGGATTGAAACCACGATCAAACGGTGAGAGTTAAAAATGGAGAGTTTCAAGACCCGGTGGTAGCGACACGGAGACGAAGAAGACCATGATGGCTGTCACAAAGAGAGTGAGAACCGTGGCAATCTGCGCGATGGGAATAGTGTCTTTGGGTCGTTGTCCTTTGTCGTTGGCGAGGCTGAGTGCTTCCACGCCGACGTAGTACCAGATGGAAATGGGAAACACTCTCATGAATCCCGCCGCATCGTTGTTGAAATCGATTCGGTCTTGTTGTCGGGCAAAATGGTCGAAATTGGCGAAGCCAAGGGAACCAAAGCAATACGATGCTTTTGCCAAGGCGGATACATTAACTCTGCACCAACAAGAACCAAGAGCTTCTCGGAATACACACGAGCCGTTGGCGCGCTGTTGTCGACGTACGGCTTCAAGATCACTTGCAGCACTAGCTAGCTCCAGTTCTTTTTTTGGTGTTGGTTCTCCGCAATCAGCCGTTTCGACCATGGAGTCATCTTGATGGCTGCCGACTTGTGTGTCAAAAACAGCATTCGACTGGACCACAAGGATCGAATCTGCAGGGCGTTTTTGACTTGGTCTTTTGGAGAGGATTGTTATTATGATGCGGTGAACCAGGTGCGTGGTGTCTTGTTAAACATAACAACTTGATGAAAAGCGTGTGGTCCATGCCGGTGGTCCATCCAACGTACTGTCCACCGATCACGATCGTAACCCCTCTAGTACCAGATCTCGAACCGAGAAGCATTTGCGGATGGATGCTGGAACGTGTGCTTTCGTGGGTCTGAGTGAGCGTGTGTCGTGTTTGACATGTTGATGCGTGTTATTGAGTGGTCGGGAGCTGGATTGGGGTTTTGTGGGCTTGACCGCGTGAACTACTTGTATCGTTGGCAGTTGCGCCATTCTCTCCGTTGTGACCTATTCAAGTCCAGCATGAACCAACAGCCTCGTGCGTGGGTCTTCTTTGTGGCTGGGATGGTTTGATTTGCACGATTCCTTCGCTGTGCTCACATCAACCATGAACCACCGATGCGTCGTTGTATGGTGGGGCGCCTCCAAGCGACGGGCTGCGATGCCGAAAGGATTCCGAAACTTGCAACTCTTGATGCCGTTGTATTTGATTCGAAGAGAGATGTACCCAAGGCACTGATCTGTGTACGACATGAAGGCTCTCAAGCAGCAGATCTGCTATGTCTTCGTAGATCAGGTGAAGCACACACAACCCGTAGCTCAGCAAACCACCGAAGACCAAATCAGCCCAGTGAACACCGTTAGACACGGTGGACAGTCTGCGAACAGGAGGAAGCAGCCTTGACTTACCCGTCGCAGCGATGAGTTTGCTGTAGCGCCACATGGAGCTGAACGCCTGGGCATAGGTTGCTTTTGGTAACGAGAACATTGCGACGAACTCTTCGGAGCGATGGGTCATCGGTGCCAAACCATGGTCAAATGGTGTGAGCTTGCCATGAAGCGTAGCAAAACCAGGTGGAAGCGATACCGAGACGAAGAAGACCATGGTTCCAGTCACAAAGACTGAAGACGGCCAGAACCTCTGCCTTCGGGATGGTTTCTTTTGCTCGTTGCGCTTGGTCATTCTCGAGGTTGAGTGCTTCAACCCCGACGTAGAACCAGATCGATTAGGACTTTTCCACCATTTCTTGAACTGTCGAGTCAAACTGCTGCATGTTCGTCGAGTCGAATGGTCCAAAACGCTGCATGCGAAGAATAGTATGCGACCCGATACGACTCTCGCTTCAAGGAGTATTTCATGGCCAGCAGCACCTCCTCGAATCGAAAACGATTCACATGACGAAGCAGTGTGTTGGTCAACAATCGTTTTTGACAATCGGTGAGTCGATTGAACGCCATTTGCGCAATGCGCTGCTCAATCTCC